>JALXJV020000003.1:19140070-19340070 GCA_024633595.2 Lepomis macrochirus
GTGTTGTCCCCAGAATCGGTGTTTTCTGGTTTTGACAACAGACCGGATTCTCCAGATTCACTTACTTCACAGGACAAAGGTAAACAGACTGCTAACAGAAGCTTAATTGTAAATGCTTCTCAACCACGATGTCCTTCAACACATCTTATATCTTCAGTGTTTGAGGAAGAAACAACCTCACTCAACCACTGTTTCTCTGATATGATATCATTATCTTCTTATTGCTCTACTTCAGTACATGAGTCACGGAAAGAACTAACTGAGCTCAAACTTGTTACCTATGAGTCCATGTCATCAGACTCTACGACATATACTAAGGAGCCCACGAAAATACACAAGACTGTCCTTAAAAACCTTATGTCACATTTGTATGATGATATGTATAAGGGAAAATGTATGCCTTGCATGGTCAGTGCACCACAACAACAGTATGACTTAATAGCCACTGGTAGAAGTACTGTGATCCTTGGTTCTGTTTCACCAGCATGTCAAAGCAATTCTGGCATATCATGGTCTGAATCAAGATGTACAGGACCACAGTCGGTGGAAAGTGAATTTAATAAGAGTCATTCACTTTCAGAGTATAAACTTCCATCGTCTGAAATATTACGTCCAGATGATGGAAATAATTTATATTCAGCTTGCTCATTCACTGTCCAGAGACCACATTCTCCAGAATCATTTGCCTCATTTGATGAGTTCACTGCCCTCTCTCCTGACTCACAAATTTCCCAGTTTGACTTTCAATCTTGTTATTACACTCATTTTTCAGAAAACAGATCTGTTTCAGCAGACTACATTATGCTGGAGAAAGATTTTTCTAATTCAAGTCTTGACAGTGTTTTTGATGTGATCAGACCAGATTCTCCAGAGTCCATTGTTTTTGACAGTGAATTTCATGAGTCCTTTAGCAATATGCCATTAGATAATGAGTACACACAGTCATTCCTTGACTACTGGCTGTCAGAGTTAACACCATCTACCCCTCAAATTAACAAATCAATAGGAGATTTAGATGAAGGTTTTAACCAGTTGCCATGTGGGCAAAGTCTCCAAGATGAGCCAGTTACTGCAGACAGCAGACTTGTCTCATCACATGTCTGTGAAGAGGTTCATTCCCTTGATGACGCAGGTTATAAATGGTCTGATAAGGCTTGTGATCAAAACAAATGTGAAGATTTAGTCAGCATTGGAGAACTACATAGCCCATCCAAATCTTTTCATTATGAAAGCTTCATACCAGACTCTAAACCATTGCAGGATTCCTCACTATCCCACTCTACAGTACTTAATCTTACAGATACAGATTCACATCTAGAAATGGGGATTCCACCAACTGGAACAGCTGAGACAGAACCCTCACCTCTTTCCTCAAGCACAAATGACCGGCCTTTTTTTGCCAGGCCTCCTCCCTGGACAGCAAAGAACCTAGACTAGATCAGGGCAGACAACATAGTATTAGCCAGTTTTGCACCAAGTTGAGTCACATGCCATCTGGGGAACAAAAATTTGAATGTCACCATGCTGTCTGGCTGGAGGAGGCTTTCCATGAACAAACTCAAGCAAAGAGAGAATCATTGAAACGAAGACTACAAGTACATGAACATAAATGGACAAACCCTGAATCTCAATTAAAGATGACACACGCCCCAGATTCATTTTCCAAGAACATGAAAAGAAAATCCATGAACGAGGACTGGATCAAAAGTCCCTTGGTGTCGGTAAGACAGCACAAGCTCTTGCTCAGCAGTGAATGCAGTGTTGCTTCCAAAAGTAATAAACTTGGCAATTAAATAAATAAATTAAATAAATTAAAAAGTGTGAATGTAGAGATCATGCCTGAAGCTTTCACTAATAACACCCAGAGCCTTCACTGTCTTGTTGTGGCATGTTTGCAATAGAGCTGAAGAAATGATCTTTTAGTGAAGCACAACTAATGGAAATTACAGAGAGACCACGTCTTAGTGAGCTTCTTGTCTTCATATGGGACGTTTTCATAAGCTACATAAATAAGGAGCTAACCAATGGACTTATTGATACCAGACTGCCTGACTTTACTGCTTCAAGCCTAGTGAGATTCAACTTCATTAAATCTTAACTAGGTGCCATACATTTTCTTTATTTCTATGATTACAATCTACTTTTGTTCCAGTAAATAGTGTTTTTGTTTAACAGCCATAAAAATCTAAACCAACCAATATACTTGCCAAGGCTATGGACTATGCATGTACTGTCTGTTCTGTTTGCCTTCCTGCTTGTAAGGCCCAGGCTCCCACTGTTTTTATAACAAACATTAAAACTAATGTCTCCATGACAATGCCCCAGTGGAAGCCATATCCAAAGAAACTCAATTTAGACTTAATTTCAGTTGCAAAATTAAATGTGATGACATAATTGCATGTCTGTAACTAGATACTGCCCCCCACTACCGCCCTTCTCCCACATTCTGCCATCTCAAATGTTCGTGCAGTGGACACAACACCACTGGTTGATTGTGTTAGTTGTTATTTATACCTGGTGTAGTTGCTTATACTTTTCACCCTCAAAAATACTTCAATATGCTTTTCAGAATATTGAATTATGTTAATGAAGCAGTAAGTGAATCGGACTGGCAACAGAACAGACAGCAGTAGTGTTTGATTGTGACAAATACTGGAAAGTGGTGGTTTTAGCATTTTCATGTGAAGTGAAGTGAAGTGCTTCCTGCCCTTATGTTATGAAAGGGCGGCAACCATTTATTTGAAATGAGTGTAAAATCACGCATGTCCACCTTCATGTTACACCAAATCCTGATTTTGATTCAGTTCATTTGTGCCCTGCTTTTAACTATTGTAAAATGATATTGTGTCAGTGATGTTCTCAGTATCTCCAAACATTCTATTATCAATAATACTTCAGAAATATCTTAATGTTGCAACATCTTAACCAGTCATTACATATATGTAATGCATTTTAAATTGTATAAGGTCTGTTTAATTTATTACTTTTTAATTTATTTAAATAACAACTATAAGATACTACTACAATGACCTCAACGCAGGCTACAAGTGAATTTCATTATTTGAGACACGGTAAAAAACCATAGCCTGTCCTTGACAAACGCATGCTTCATTTCATGACCAAATCATCATCAATCATAGTTGTTTATATTTTTTTCCCACTCCATTGTATCATTTCTTGCAGGTATCAACAGCAACTTCTGAGACAGATCTTTCAGAATCTTCAAAACAAAAACATAATAATTTAGGAGGGAGTCAGGTCTTTCCCATTGAGACATCATCCTTGGCACTTGATTCAAACACACTTGCCGCTGAAAAACTAGAATTAGCAATTCCAAGTAACTTTGACTTAAGTAAAACACAATCTGAAATCACATTGACCAATAAAAGAAGCTCACCACAGGAAAAAGATGAAAAGCTGTTATTCCCCAAACAAAGTGAACATTATGGCTTAGCTAAACAAAGCTCAGTGACAGAACAAACAGCTAAAGACAGTCCAGATGACCAAACCGCCATGTCCACGCCAACACCACCAGGATCTGGGTCCCCTCAGCTTGACCAGCTGCTGTCAGATCTGGAGGAGATGAAACTTAAGTTTAGACCAGAGACACTTTACCTACCTCTGTCAGAATCCAGTGATGAGAGCCCTGAAGATGATCAAATCCATGAGTTTGACGACCTTTCACCTGAAGATCAATGCCCTATAGAATACACTGATACCCTTAGAGTCAGCACGTCATCTGGTATACAGCTTGCAGAAGTCACAAACAACACAAATGTAGCACTCACAGAACCTTCACATTTCCAGACATCGATTCAAGATGAACCTGAAGTTGTCTCAGTCACTCCTGATCTTATACAGACCTCTGAGACAAGTGTACCACCAAGCCTTGGTTGTTGTGATGGTAGTCCTGGATCTCCTACTGAGTCCCTTTCAATTCCAGAATCTCACCAAAGATGTTGTGAAGTGATGGAATCATCAGTGAACTCAATGTTTCCTTTGGACATATTCCAGACCAGCAAATATGATGAAAATACTACTGAGACATTTTCTTCAGTGTCTTTCCCCAAAGTAGTTGCAAAGAGTCAGTCTGACATATCTGATGAACATCTGGCTAATACTCATGAGGAAGATTCTACAACTGTCATTCTTCAAAATCAAGAAACACTTCAATCAGCTATATTATCTAATGACTCAAGTGGTGTGACCGTAGAAATATCAACACAGAGTATCCAAGATCAACTTCCAGATTTATGGGAGGCAACTTCTGTCACTCAGAGCGAAGATTTCTCTTCTAAGTCTTTTTCTGATTTGACCCCTGAGACAGTTATGTCAGCAAGACATTTTTGTTTTGAGGAACTGATGGCGTTCCCCTCAAATGAGGATAGGCCAAAGACCAGTGGACAGCATTCAGAACAATCTCTGACTCCAGTAGACTCTGGGTGGTTTGCCTCTCAGCCCACTTCAGTTAAACCCCAAGCAGAGATGACTTCATCAGCCACTGATGAGGAGTACAACATCCCACCTGGGTATGCAGATATCTCTTCTACCTCAACCATTTATACCCACATGCCTCCAGAATACGCAGACGTTGTGAATAGTGGTGCAGACAGCCCAACCTTTGAATACGCTGACCCAGAGCCTTACTTTGACTGCAAACAGGCTGTGTCAGATTTCTCAGAGACTGATCCTGATGAACCAGAGTCAAGCACTAGGTCAAGTGGAGATGATCCGCTCACTTATCCTCGAACGCTAGAAAGAGTGAATCAGAAAGTCCTGGTGTCTTCTGGAAGTGAAGATTATGAGGATGCTCCTTTTGTCGAACCTCTGCATAATGGACAGGAAGAGAATGAAGAATTATCACACTATTCAGAAGCATCAGATGAAGAATTCACCCTTTGTGAGGCTTCACAACCGCCTCCTGTCTGTGAAACTGGGGCATATGATGATACTGATAAATATCTGACAAGGGTAAGATGAGATTTGGTAAACCAACCCAACCTGCAAGCTTTTCCCAGATCTTAACCAATCACTATATTTGCTTCAGAGAGGAATGACTGCTAACCCTCTGGCCACATGGATGGAATCTAAAACTCCTTATAACCCTTACTTTGTTTTGATTTCAGATTTAACCATTCCTAACTCAGCATGTCACTTTGCTGCCTGTAAACAGCTGTATCACTCGCAGTAATAGCATACGTTACATGTTTTTTTTCAGCAATAATAATCACATTCATTCTTTAACAAAGAGCATGGTATGTTTTGCAAACATATTTTCAAAGTTTCTGACTGCCATGTTGTACTTTCCAGTATAAGATATGAAAACTCATTGTAAAGTACTCCAAATCAATGGAAAGTGCACCATTTCACTCTGCTTATTGCTTGCTTTAATTGCCACTCATTGAATCCTGATGGATTTCTGTTGCTTGGTCAGGAGATCACCGCAGAGCTTGGATCAATGTCAGAAAGTTCAGATGATGATTTTTTGACCACCAGAATAGTGCGAAGGAGAGTTATCATTCAGGTATCTGATTTAGCGTGATTGACAGTGTTTTGGATGAGCATGGAGGATGTGTGAGTGCAATTTTAACCAGGGTAGACTTCATTGTCCTGTTACTGTCTAACAAACTTACAGTGGGTGAAAAATTTGTGTTTTGAGATTCATTTGGGTTTTATAACAAACCCGTCACTTGATTTGCATAGATAGGCTGACCCTAGTCTGAAGGTGTTTTAAGCTGCTGTGAGCACTTCTTTGTTGGTTTAATTTGACAACCTAGCTTTTTTTCCTTGAAAATGCAAATTTGTTTCCTGTATCCAAAAGTCCCTATTCTCACTAATTTACTACCTAACATTTTTGTATCATATTTGTTCTCTAACATGCATTTGTGTTTTATGTTTGAAGTGGAGAATTAAACACATAAACATTACACTGATTATCGTTTGTCATGTTTCACTTATAGGCTGATGAAATGCCTGACCTCCCCACTCAATCAGTGATGGAAGAAAAATACAAAGATGAAAATGGACACATTGTTGTCAAAAAGGTAAAGCAAGATTCTAAATAAGCTCTCATACACATCACATGGTCAACAGTAAAGCTTGGCCAAGCAAATTTATGATTGTGCAGCAATACCAATGCCTCTTTGTTGCACTGTTGCTCCATTTCATTCAGTTTGCATCAAAGTATGTGTTTTATTTAAACAAAAGTTCATCCACCCTACTGGTCTTTGAACACATGTTCTTCCTCAGGTTACCCGTAAAATTATTCGCAAGTGTGTTTCCGCGGATGGTGTGGAGCATGAAGATGTGTCATTTGAAGGAGTTCCACAGGGGTCCATCAGTATGGCAAAGGGAGATAGATGCTCCAAGGCAGTGAAGCGGACTGTAGTGAAGAGTGAAGGAGACCACACAGAGGTGTGTGCGCGTGTGAACTGTATCTTATGTGGGTGTTCATCACAATAGCCTTCAAAGTCTCTTTTTGACAGAAAATACCAGATGTGCCAGCACTTATATTGGTAGAAGTATATAAAGAAAAATGAAAGCTAAGGTAGGCATTACAAATAATGATAAATCAAATGTTCTGACAGAAAAATGAAAAAAATCCGGTATCTGTCACTGTCACAGAAATATAAGCCAGTCATTTTATTCAGTTTGAATAGTTGCCAACCCCAGCTTTAAATAACAAAATAATTACTTTTTCTTCCGACTCAGGTCACATTTACTGAATGTGAGGGTTTCACAGCATCAAAGCAGGAGACACACGAAGATTGTAAGGTCAGTTGCGTAGAAAGGACAACGTTGGTGGAGGGTGACAGGACAATGACACACCAGGGTGATCCGTTTTTGGCCTCTGACCTCCCCTCAGCCCAAGATGACTTCAAACAGGTTTGTTAATAGCCTCGTCACCATTATTACATATAACCCAAATTTGGAGCTTGTATGGACCTACCTAATACACTGTATATATGGCTTTTTTTGAAAATTGCAAATATATATATATATATATATATATATATATATATATATATATATATATATATATTGTCAGCATATTGTTGCTCTACTACAGTTGGAGAGCACCCGCAGGAAACCAACACAAATCTGGGAGAACATGCACTCCTCACAGGTCTGGGACGATCGAGGTTCGAACCCAGGGCCTTCTTGCTGTAAAACCTCAGTGCTGTCCACTGGACTGCCTAATTAAATAATTCCAAATTAAGTGAATTCTGTTTTTTTCTTTTCATGCCACTAGGCACTAGGTTATATAAGTGGTTTTAGCAGAACAGCACTCCCTCAAGTGGTAGAAAGAAAGATTGTCAAAGAAGATGGAACTGTGGTCAGGAGGTCTGTGAGTGCTGGAGTGCACCGGTTTAAGTGTGTGTGTGTGTGTGTGTGTGTGTGTGTGTGTGTAGGTGACTACTTATATTTTGTGGGTGTGATTTCTTACAAAAACAACCCTGCTGTAGGTTTATTAAATTTACTAATTTTGACTAATGTTTGTGAATGTTGCTATCATTAACCTGCTAGTCAAGTAGCATGATGTAAAGTTTTACTATTTGTAATCAATCAAAAAGAGATAACATACAATGAATCCGATTAGATATGTATGTGTTTGTAATTTTGTCAATTGGTAGATAACATTTACCAAATAAAATATCTGCAGGGCTATTTTTAATTGTGAAGAATAAAACTGTTTGCCCATTGTTTTCCCGTGCATGTAGTTGGAATTATAATTATCACACTATTTAGTGGAACTTTGGTTCAGTTCATGTGTGATTTAGTAAAGCATAGTTTTATTCCAATAACTATATTCTGTTATTTCTATTACACACTTTTGTGTTTACTAGTATGTATTGTGACACCTGAAGCCTCTCAGCGAGGACAAGCAAGACCAAGCATGATGTAGGTGCCAGTACATCACATAATTAGGGAGCTAAGCAACACAAAGGTAGTCTTTTCAATTTCAAAAAGTGCCTCAGTGGTTGTAGTAGTGGGGTGATGATGAAGCAGTGGATAAGACACATGCCTTTGATGTGAGAGACCCAGGTTCAGTTCCCCACTGTGACCCATCCACCAATGTGTCCGTGAGCAAGATTCTTAACCCCTATTTTGCTCCAGAGGCATGGGACCTCTGACGTAAATAGCAGTTGTAAGTTGCTTTGGAAACCAATGACAAATATATAAACAGATGTTCAGAAATCAAAGGAACCCAGAATAAATAAATGGAGATATATAAATGCAGATTCTTCCATGTTGGGCAGGGGTCCATGAAAATCACGTAAATCACGTGAAATGGCTTTTGCAGTCAGCAGATCTCATCCCAATTGTCAAGGTTCAGAGACATGGAGAATCTATGCCATGGTGGCCAACACCTTCAAACAGTGGTTATCAAAGCGGGGACCCCCAGGGGTCCTTGAGGGGGTTCCAGGGGGTCCCCAGCAAAATCATTTAACCAAAAGAATCATTTAATTTTCACTATAATTCCATCCATAAGTAACCTAGTGATTGAATGCATGACTATTTTGGTAACTGACTTCATACACTTTCTGAAACAAAACGTCTAAAAGCCAAAATCTTATCAGATTGGCAATCCTGGGATAAAGTCTGTGGTCCAATTTGTGTCAGGTTAGGGGTCCTTAACGTGAAAAAGTTTGAGAACCACTGCCTTATAAGACACTTCATGTTGTTTTTTTCTGGAAAATATGACCCGTCTTTAGTTCTTGGGGTCAGTTTATATGTAATTTCTAACATAATCTTTAGGTTTTGGGCTGCTAGAATTATATGAAGATGCCATACCTGTGATCACAACTGAATGCCTTATTTAAGCATGATTTAATTTGTGGGTGTTTTGTTTCTCCTATAACATATCTTATAGCAACATTAGTTCCTTCAATTTAATTATCACAGGTTCATTAAGGTTGCTGACCTGTCTTCTGTTTGCACTACCTCTTTGCTCCATCTTTAGGGCCCACATGCATAAAGGTCACACCCTCAGACGAACAGTGGTGAAGGGATCTGGACGCAAACAGGTCCTTCTAGAGAAAGTGGAAAACCCCAGAAAAGGGTCAAAGCCACGTGGTCTCCAGCAGCATCTCCACCAGCTCTTTCACCGCTACTACGAAGAAGAAAAGGAGGACAACAATGAGGACGAAGAGTACGAGGAAGAGTAGAGGAATGTGTAACACTCTCCCCCACTCACTGGTTCTGCCCATACTAAAGTCCCCCCGAATCCTATGCATTAGCCACATGCAATCCCAGTGTGCACCACGGCACCTCAAAGCTACCACAGTCTTCCCATTTAAGTCTTGGAAGATTACCTTTTGTTCACAATTTGGAGTTTTTCCTGGCTTGTAATGTATTCATGATTTTCTTTTCATGTTTGGGTTTTGTTTTGCCTTTTTGTGACCAAAGAAAGCCTTCTGTTATTTTCCTGATTCATTTTACTTTCCATGTCATAACTGTCTTTGATATTTTTGTCTTGATGCTGTGGTAGAGCAACACATACAAAAAAAAAAACAGAGCGATATTATTACTATCAACTAACATACAAACCTCCTGAAGGTAAAGAACACTTTACCTGTAGACATACTGGTACTGCTCTCTGAGTAGGTGCTTGAACTGAAAGACAATATCTCACACTGCACTGCCTCTCACAACCAGAGTTTCTTAGATATTCCTTACTTAAAAACTGTCTCATTCATTGTACTAGCCTCTCCGCTCTTTCGATTCAGGTGGTCAAGATGTCACACAATGAAAACCAGACTGTATCAACACTGAATTTAACTGCTGCTGCTGTGTTTTGTGTAGGCTATGTGTAATCTGTCTTTGGGAATTATATATTATCTATAATCTAGACATTACTGACATCAGTAGCCTAGGAATTAATAATCACTCATGTGAAGTATAGAGCAGGCATGACTAATCAACATCTGTCATTATGATCCTAGCTTTGACTGCTTTGTAGTTCTATGAATTGCCCTCCTGCCTCTCTTTCCCTTCTGTGTGTGTCTTTCTTTGTGTTTTTATGTGTAGTTCGATTTTTTGGGGAGAGGGGGGTTGCTTTTTTAATTGTTGATCTTGACTCATGCTGTATGAATGGTTAGTGTGTTTGTGAGGCTGTAGGTACTGTGTGTCTATGCATGTGTTGAGTACTGCATTATCAGCTTGTTTAAAGAGAGTATGATTTTAGGCTGATTTTAACTACTGATTGAAGAGGTCTTATTTCAGAGGTTTTTTTAATTTTGAGTTTAGTTTACTAGATAGTATAAAGAACAAATTTAATTTTAATGTGAGTGAGAAGCTTCTATTTATTAGGAAAATCCTCAGAAATTGCCACTGGTGAACAAGATCATCACAGCTGCTTTAGAGACACTGATGTCTGATATGACATTTGTGGTAAGGTGATCAGGTGTTTCTGCTTTATTTATGTTAGACTTTGTTACTTTATCTTTTGAACAAGACAGTGTTGGACCAGGTGTTTGCAGTCGTGTGGTGTGTGTTTGAGTGAATGAGTGTAGTAAGTGTGTGCCAATTTCTGTCAGTAAAGAAAAGAAACATTTATTTTACACAAACCACATTTGCACTCCTGAATGTCAGGAGGGAACACCTCCCATGCTTTTTTGTGCACAGGATATGAGGTACAGTATATCTACAGAGAGTCTCAATTTGGCGGTCTAGATGATAAATACAAGATAGCGTTATACCAGACACATGCATAATGAGGCAGATTGAGAGCTTACATATGCCATTTCTCACAGCTCTAAGCATCGTTACTGTGTATCTACAACATGTAATGTATTTATTTCACTATCACGGTTTACTTTGTGATTTAGAAAAATGTAAAATGCAAACTAGTGGAAGTTCACTGTGACAGATATGCTTTTAATTTGAAGAATCAGCATTCTTTTCTGTGATGACAGTTATATACATATACAATGCATATATATATATATATACATCTATAAGGGCATGTATTACTGTATCAAAATTCAAAAAAGACAAAAACAAATGGCTGCAGTGTGTCTATGGCTGATAGAGAATAAAAGTCTTCAAATATATAGTGTTGTATTTTGTTATATCTTGTGAATATCACTTAGTCACTCAAACATAGGAATACACTACCAGCTATATTACGTTACAGTAGCAAAACTAGAAATGTATGAAACATATGTAAAAAGACTAACATAAAACACACAGTGCATGTTTTTAATCTTTAATCAACTAATTGTTGCTCTAAGTACAAAGCAGGTCTTTTACTGTCCCCATAAGGGCCTCAAGAGCATCTCACAGCATTTGTAAACATCAGTATGCAATTAGATAGAAATACGACAGAATTAATAATATGTAATACTTTGTTTATTTTGAGCAGTTTTACTATTCTAAAGTATTAAAAGACCAAATATATCGCAATATATTTAATTCCAAGACAGAAGCCTCAACCATTCAATAAGGATGAAATTTCTGTCACATTTCTATATCAAATGTCATGATGATTTTAAATATCTGATTCCTCTACTATTGCAGTAACTCTAAGGCCCTTATGGGGGCAGCACTAGATATGCTTAGTACCGCTTAGTACTCAGAACAGACAAGATCTGTGTTTCATGTTGCTGTTTTGAAGGCAAAGGGTGGTCACACAATATTGACTTGATTTAGATTTTTTTCTTATAGTCACTCACTTTGTATTTGGTTAATTGATAAATATAATCTAATAACATGTCTATTTTTGTATATATACACACACACACACACACACCAACAAAAATATATAATTTAAATTATGCTTACCATTTTACTCTAAGGGACTCAAACCTCTGGTTTAAAGTGGTTTAATTAAAGTTTAATTTGCATGACAGCACCTATAAACTCCTTTTAAACTATATATCATGCCGGTATATCCAAAGAGCACATTATAACAGAGCAAAGAAATTTTTCAAATAATTAATTTCATGTCTAACACACAGCAGCAGTTTCCCTCTATCTCTACACTAGGGCATCAATGATCGACCAGCAACGCATAACTCATTCTTTATCACATCTTTTAGCTGATTTATTTATTCCTTAAACATGTTAAGCCATCCATTGCCATGCTGGCAACAGGTACACACCAAATAAGGAGTGGTGCATTGCATTGACATCATACGTTTGTCCAAAAAAAAATTTTATCATATTTTCCCCTTAAAAAAAGAGACAAACCAATTGAAAAGAGCAAACAGCAAGGATGACGAAGACACTGGCATTGTCCTGCAGTGGTAAGAAGACCACTGGCTGTTAGAAGCACTGATCGTCAAGGAAGACATTTCATTTGACTCCTTCACTGTTGTCTTACTATCCTCTTGTCTGACTGCAACGTTCTTCAACACTTAGAGACTATAATGCCTTTGATCCATCTTCATCATCTCCACCTTCTCTGTGCAATTGGCCATGAAACACACTGTAAATGACAAGAATAAAATAACAAAAACCCTACATACAGTCATACAATACAAGTACAAACATTATGAAAAATGGGCTAGTTTTCTTCTCATTTTATACAAAAAGTAAGGGGTGCTTCAATAACCAGGAGTTTACTTTTCCTGCGCTTAGATATGAGGTTTTGATATTTTCGCTTGGTGTTAACTATAGTTGTGTTATTGTTTTTACAACAGTTCCATGATACTGGAGAACATTAGAAACATTTGGGACAGGACTGATGCACAACATAACAAATGCAAACAAACAAGTCAGTGATTCACAAATAAAACAGAAGATATTATAGTTTCATATGACATATGACTTACTTACAATACCCCCCCATGCATTTTCATATATTACATGTATGCTACATTCTCTTATTTCTTATTTCACTGATATAAAGGCAAACATATCTCAATGCAAAGTGTAAGCTGCTCTGCTTTTCTTTACATTTAAATTAGTATTATAGATTGAAATTGGACAATTCAAACGGTATGACTTAGCTCATAGCAAACATAAATGTAGCTCATAAACTGGATTTTACGGAAACTCTTAATTCCTCTGATAGCAAGAATAGCAATTTCAATGTTTGTTTTTGTTTTTTTATCAACAATCACAATGTATATACATCACCAGAACTAAAGCAAGCTCAATTTTAACATTCTGACTTTCCAAATGTTTTAGTATTGCACACACATAAATACACATAAAAATACAGAACTAATTTTTGGGAAAGGTTACAGTAGTAGATTTTTTTAAACATCTCTATTTTATATTTAAAATGCATACCAAAACATCTTTTTTAAAAAACAAAAAAAATGTTGTCAATATGTTGTCATAATGTCCACTGTGTGCGGCCACCCATTGTGGTGGTTGTTTCGAATGATGTCCATTAACAAAATGCCATAACAGTAAAATGTATTAATGTGACCTGTGCGATGTCATGTCCTTATAGAAGGGTCAAAGTCGGAGAGCAGTCATGGGTTGGCTAGTTGACTTCCATTTTTTTGACCACATGTTGTTGTTCCATTAACTGCAACAAAAGAGAAATATACATGTAAATGTATACTGAAAGGGCAAGCAAGTGCACACATAGGCATAAAAAGGGTCTTCAGCACCTGCCCTTCTACTTAGAGAAAATGTGCTTTTTTGGGGGGTGTTTTTTTTTTAAATAAATGAATATACAGTATATTTATTCCTATTTTCGCTCAGCTTCCCTGGCAAACAAATTAACTAAAAATCAGGCCGGAAGATGACACTTTGTAGACATCTGTGGCGAGTTCAGCGCTGACAAAACGTACCAAAACGTTTTTTTCAACGGAGGTGGTCCCCTGACCACCTTGTTGTGTACACATGTGCACTGCATTTTCCTGTCTTTTTAACGCCGTTGTGCTTACAAACTTGTTGCAGCTGATTGGGTAACACCTGAGACACGCCCACCAAACGGGAGCAAATATACCTCGAAGCCCGTTGCAGAACGTTGCGCAACGTTGCAAAGAAACACGTTGTTCAATCCGAAAATGTTGCAAACCGGTGCAAAACGTTTTGAGATTGAACTCGACCCAGATTCCCTCTCTCTCTCCCTCTCTCTCGCTCTGCGTCTCCCGCAGCAGCACAGCCCAGCTTCTGGCTTGACTGTAGGTGAGTGGTGAACAAAAGACTCAACTACCAGTGCCTCGAGTTTACCACTAATTAAACAAAAGGCAAATAGGCCTATACTTGCTAACACGCATGGCTCATGAGCTGAGCTAATGAAAAAAGTTAGCTGATGTTTAGCAAAGGCAATATCTCATGGCAATACAGGCTAATGGACTGTACTTAATGGAGGGACTACAGATGAATACAGTAACATTTGTGTCATTTGTGGCGTTAACTAATTAAAATATGCTAATTTGCACACATTTGACAAGTCTCTGCAGGTGAATAGGATAAACAAAATAACTAAAGCATATCAACACAGAACTTCTCCAGTTAGTGACTTACATCAAGAGTATTTTTCTCTGAAATTTTCTGTGTAAATATGCTGATTAACTTGTTTTGGTTAATTTAGAATAAATCTACATATGCAAACAGATGTAGAGTAGTAGGCTTAAAACAAACACCATCTAAAAGTGTATTCTTGAAGTTTTATTTTCATTAGAGTAAAAGAAGACATGGAAGCAAAATAGACCAAAGTCTCCAAATTGACTACTATAAGAAAGTGTCCTGCCTTAAACAGTAACTCATCGTTTTGATGGTAATAACCATCCATTCTATTAGTTTGTTGATGCCAGGCCACCAGACCATCACTGGACTCCCTGCCCCTGCTTGAGACAGACATCCCTCTCTTAAATTTGACACTAAGTCCTTGTCACCATCAGTTATTTTGTGTGTGGTAGGTGTAATAAAAAATAATAGTTCAATAAATTGTTTAATCGATACATTAACGTATTCAGGCAATTCATTATTATGTTGCTTTGCTGTGTGAAGCTGAAAGTTATCTTTAATGATTTGGCATCTTGCTTGTGAAACAAAAAGTAATTGTATTTAAATAACTTTTATTTTAATTATGCCTGCAGACCAATGCCACATTTTAGTGTGAAGATTTTTTTTGATTTGTAAGTGTTATGTATTCCAATAACACCAAAAGAATTAAAACGATGTATTGCCTTGTGACAAATAAACAAATATTTAATGAAACTATGTTCCTCTCCTTAGTGCAGTCATTGATTCTAAATATATGGACATTGTGGCATAGTTTCCTTTGCTGTTGTCTGTTCCTGTGATAAACCTAGTGAATACTAAAGATGGCTGTGGTCTCTGTGTGAACTTATTTTGTAGAAAAATTAAAAATGTTGAATATAAGTATTAAATAATTGCATGAGTGTGAGGGAATAAAAATAAACTGGAAGGAAGTTAGAGTTGTGTTAATTTATTAAATGTTTGGTCTCAAAAAAAACAATTGTGATTTTTTTTACTTGAGCCCCTGCCCACCAAAATGTCTGTGCACGTCACTGTGAAAGGGTACACAGAGCAATGAAAATGTTTACTGGATAGAGACATGATCAGCTCAGTACATAAGATCAGACATTTTTCACAGTAGATTATGACATGTAAGATCTGGCAAAGCAAAGTGTGAGTCATAACATTACAATACCATTGTGCATGCTGGCTCACTGGCAATACTTGCTGGGAATAGTCCTTACACTCCTATGTTTCACCCACACAGGTGTTTTCGATTATTTTAATCAGACCTTGTCTCTGGTTTCACCTGTTACCGCACCTGTTTCCACACCCAACAGTGATGCCACAGAGTACTGACCATACCCAGAAGAACACCTATGTCAATGAGTAGTAAGAACTTTAACCACTGGAGGTCAGCAAAAATAAGATCTTTAGCTCCTATTAGGTTTATTTCTTTCTCTTTAATCAAGTTCTCTTGCTGTGTGTTTCTTACTGTCTCTTACTGGGAGGGGATGCTAGGCGAGCCGGAGCGGTGGAAGTGGATGTTCTGCCACTTGCCGTCGCGGCGGTGCCACACACGGGTCTCCTCAGACTGCATGGTGCGGGGCAATCCACTGCCATCCATATACTGGGTCAGTCGAATATAGGCAATACACGCTGCATTTTCCCCAATTAGGTGCACATGTGGGTTCAAGAGGATGGTGTGCACCGGCTTATTCCCTTTGGACAGGGCTGGAAGGGAGATAAAATGTATGATTACAGGGAGAAATTGTCAGTATAACATTAAATGAATATAAAAAAGATCATCCTATCACTCGCCACACTGGGCTGGGAGAGGATGCTTTGGGAAATTCTAATAGAGCTGCATGACAAAACACTGACACCACCTTAGAAGGAATTCTAATTGAAAATAAGAGGAACTAAAAGTCTCCATATGTTGACGTTGGATACTGGACAAGCACAGGTTTGCCAAGTGATTGAGGTTTCTAGGACATATCTGGTTTATCTATTTTTACCCAGACTGAGGACATTCTGCCATTTATAGAAGTCATTATTCATTAGTGATTTTTTTTCTCCAAGGTTAGTCCATAATCACAGCCATGACCTTGTAATTTAAACATGAACTGTAAACTGACTAAATATTGATATAGAACAAAAAATGTAGCCCATACCCACAATTGCACTTTACACATTCTATTTCAAACAACATGCTCGATACCACTTTTACTGTGTTGGGGACCTTCCTTGTTTTCACAGTATTGATATCAGTATACATTATTTCATTCTATATTGTTTCAACCAATGAATTTGAAGCAATTCAACACATTTCTGTGCAGAAATGTTGGTATTTTGTCTATGTCTGTGCATCATGCTGCATTCAGCAATTCCACTTCCCCACATTCACTTCCCCTCAGCCCTTGATATTACTCAACTGTAGCTGTATACGTCATATGGAGGCTACTTTGGAGAGGAGAGGGAAAGTGGTAAGGGGAGGAGTGGGGGATTTTATTGGTACACACACCTGCCCATGTACATATTGCTTCTTACAAATCATCAAAAAAACACTTGCAGACTTCAGTGAGGCAAAGGTGTCTTCTGCCGATAACTGTAATACATCAGCACTTTGTAATTAGTTGCATCAGTTTCTGAATTAGAAATTTTGTGATCTGTATCATGACTGAATAATGAACTGTTATTGTTACAGGTTTATGATATCTTGCAAAACAACAGTTTTTCCATGCATTTACAGATAATGTTGGGAATAAAGAAATCACAAAGGAACAGTAGAATAATCCAAGTACATATTAACTTCAGTTAGTTACTAATTTTCAGTTAGTTACTAGTTTTCAGGAAAAGGAAAGCTTGATTTTTACAGATTCTTAAACTATCTGCTATATAGGAAACATGAGTTTTATGTACATTACTGTCACCTAACCATTGATGTATTTTCTTGCACCAAATCCATGACTGAAATGCATTGTGGGTGATAAACACCCTGAGTGACCATCTCAGTAAACTGCTCACTAGGTCAGGGGTCACCAAACTTTTTTCTCTGGGGGCCACATTATCGTTCCTGACTATGATGGGGGGGCCGGGGCCGGGGCCGGGTCAGCTGTATAACATAGAATTGTATGACCAGACCAAACTGACCACCAGCAGGCCTCATAGTGTAGTAGAGATTACTAGCCTGGCACAGCCATATTTGTTTACTATTTTTACTAGTTGTTTGCAAAAGTAGTAATGAGTCTTCACACTTTGTTTTAATTTGAAATACCACAAATATTCCATTTATTTTTTTTCTAATAATGGTGACGATGCAGATTATATTCTTTGAAAACCGCCACACTTTCTTTACATATAATACAAACTGCACGGTCCTTACACTGAACAAAAAAATAATCGTTGGTCCACTGTTCTTTGAAAACTCTGCACTCTCGATCAACTTTTCGTTTAACGCTAGCCATTTTGCTGTCAGTTTGACAGTTTGCTCGCACGTTGTCTGTCACAGCTTGATTGCGAGCATGTCGGTTGACGAAAATTCGGCAAATATAGTTAATTTTATAAATATACATTTTTAACTGAAAATATCAACAAAATACCAGATTTTAGTATTTAATTTTTTATTATTATTATTTGCTAAAAAGCAATTTAAAAAAAATTAACGATTGCCGGCCGGTTCAGTGTGGGGGGAGGGGGGGTCAGAGGGGCTGGGGGGCCAGTAAAAGGGGGGTGGCGGGCCTGAGTCGGCCCGCGGGCCTTTGTTTGGTGACCTTTGCACTAGGTTATCTCTTTAGCACACACACGTTACTGTGTCATTTACTTAATTTATTTTAATTTTTGTACTTACACACACACGCTTATTATTTTATTGTTTTATTTATTTACTTTTATATTTAATATTTATTTTTACAGATTTTTTTATATTTGATATATTTTTTATTACTATTTTATTTTCTATTAAAACGCTAACACAACTTTTAATGTTTTATTTCCTTTTTTAATGAAATGTATGAAATTAATTGTCCTTATGTAATTTATATGTAGCTTTGGCAATATTTTTGCTATACATTCATGCCAATAAAGCTAATTTGAATTTATCTCCTGCACACCTGCTTCCCATCAATGGATTCGCTTGACTAGCCTCCACATGCATTTCAGTAGCCATGCTTCATACTAATATGGTTATAATTATTGTCTCATATGTAATTTTTGCATTGGCAATGTAACTGTTTAACAGGACATTCAACAGAACAAAAGTTCTCCCAACTGAAAATCAAGCTTTTTCCCACAGTGGGAAAAATCATTCAGGACATCAGACCAATTTAAGCAAGCATTTTTATAAGCAATCTTTGTTTAAAATACAAAGGACAGCTGAAAAGAATTAAATTGGTATGAATAAGCAATACCCAAACCTCAGTCCTTCCAAGGAACAAATAAACTGTCAGAGCCAAGTTTGGATGTGGAGCCAGCTGGCTACTTGCACTTTTTGGAGTAACCCCAAACCCACAGCTACAGTACTTCACATTTCAACTGCAACAGTGGTAAGCATTTCACATATTTCACATAGTGACAAATTCCCTGTCAACTGGACGATTCTGTTGCTACTCTAGTGAAATTAGCTATTTAATTTAGCTATTTTGTAATAATGTGACAATTTCCACATACACCTACTCTGATGGTGCTGTTAGTTTTTTGCCAGTCATAAATAATGTTTTTGAACTCACCATTCTCAAAGTAAAAGCGATGGAAGTCATGCCCTTCCACCAGGTTTCCAAGGGCCTCAGGCTCAAAGGAAGTTAGACCAGGATCACAAATCTTCCTGTTACACCACAAAGAAGAATACCAAATCAGCAAAGTCAGGAAGCAAATTAGTATAGGCAGTTAAATGTTACTGAACAAATGCATAGAGAGAAAAACATACGCATAGGCTTCGAAGTCTCCATTGTTGATAGACTCAATCAACTGCTCAGTGACTTTAATAATTTCCTGTTTGCGAGCTACAACACAAGATCACAAAACATCATCAATCACACAAACTGATGTAAAAACACTGTTAATGTATTTCAGGCAAATGTAGGTCTGGGTGCAGATAAAGGAAATCTGACATCAAATCGGCTTCAAATGGGTTTCTAGTCTACGAATTAGCAGGATTTTTAAGTTATTAGAAATGGAAGGCGCTCAAAAGAAGTATTTCACAAAATGTTTGTTATTTTATATCTGAGTAAAAACAAGATAGCCTCCCATGACTAATAGTGATATCAGGCAGGAAAATGCAGGATGACACAATTCCTTTCACCCAACAAAGCTTAAAATGAACAAAGACAAACCAATGCTCAGATGCAAGTATTTGCTACAAAAGCAGTTACCTTTATTGTTAGTGGTGCAGGCTGGGGGATATTGAAAAATAACTTAATTTGTGCAACAAAAATACATGTTAAATAGTAAAGAAATATATAAAGCAGTGTTTTAGCACCACAACTATAAGTTACAATACTGTGTGTGTACATGAGTGTGTATGTGAGTCAGCTTTTCACTGTGTGAGTCAATATTTGGGTAAGTCACAACAGAAGGCAAATAGAGGAGTGAGAAGAGCATCTGTACCTACAAGACACAAATATACAGCAGGAGGCATCTTCTTCAATTCAAATACAGAAAAATAAATTGGATGGAAGGAGCAGATATTTAGGGGTACCAATAAACTCAAACCATAGACAGTGACAAACACCCAGTTATCTAAGCCAAGGAAATGATTAGGAACACGGGACACTTTACACAGAGAGATCACTTTCCTCTGGTGAGGACTGGGTAACAGGAGGGCAACAGACAGGGCATCTCCCCCACTGCAGAGGGACTTACTCTGACCTGAGGAGGTGGAAGTCTGTCTTGAGTCAGACTTACTCTGAACTGAAGAGATAGGAGTCTGTCTTGAGTCAGACATCTGTGAGGAATGGTTCTTAGAGCTCAAGATACCTCTCACTAAGCTGCCCAGATGAAGGGCTGTCAAAGGTTGCATGGATGGGTGTGTAATTGGGTGTTAATTATGTGTGTTGGGGGGGGGTGTTAACAAAGATGAAGGTTGTTTGAGGAGTACATATATATGGGCAGAAGCAATTATGGTGGAAGAAATTATATTTTCAACAAAACAAAATATAGGGAAGGGGGAAAAGTAGAAAGGAGAAACTTAGTAATACTGAAATCATGAAAATGTATGAAAACAAACAAACAAACTGAAAAAGCAAGCAGTGTTAACCAATTTCAGCATCAACCTCAGACATAAGATGGGAGAAACTCAAAGATGCGAGGGAGGCAGGGTAAGACAGAAAAAGAACAGGGCGGACTGCATTTTGTAAGAAGAGTTGACAGCCAAAAGGGAGGTTGCAGTTTATAACTTGCAGTACATCTTAACTGCATTGCAAAAAAGAATGAACCATACAAAAGGAGTGATCAATCCAATTGGAAACGGTGAGGTATAAGGTGTGGTTGTAACCTCACAGTGTATTTGAGAACTCTAAGTAGGCAAATCACACAAAAACACAAGTTTCCCTACCTTTTACATCCTCATCCTCTATGGTGGTGTTGGCACTCTCAATGGACTCCTGACAAAGAATGACAACCTACAGATTTTGTGTATGTAATACATGTATCTATAATGATATAGTACAATTTATGTTTGAAATATCAATGTAATGAAAAAAGTTTAAAATGCTGTTCAGATTTTGCTCAACAAGTAGGCTATTGTGGGGGAATTTCTTAGTTAATGTCTTTATTGCACAATAGCTGACTGTAAAAAAAAAAAAAAAAAGGAGGTAGGGGAAGTCCCTGGCTGGTCTTAAATCGGTGATGTTGTGATTATATGGTTAGGGTCTTAAACACTGCCACCAGGATGACTGGAGGAACATATTTATTTATTAACAGTTGATTATATAACAGTAAAAAATAAGGGCTTTTTACAGTTTCAGGAGGGAGATACTATTAGATACTTGATACTATTGTTATTAATTGTAATTGTGAAAGGAAAAGCCCTAAAGTGCAGGAGCGAACAGTGTTTATGTTAATAAATGCAATTAACAATGACAAATGTTGGTGGGTGTTGTTAATACCTTATTTCCATCTACGGGGTTGTGGATCACTGTTGTCTGTGGTTCCTAAAGAGAACAAACGACAGAGAACTTATGGGAGGAAATAACTAAAGAAGGCTAGAAAAGGTATGATGGCACAGAAACTGTTAACGGAAATATATTGGTGTATAAGTTGAGAAGGTGGTCTACCACTTTTTTATCAGTCTGTCTGTCAATACATACATATATACATAAACGCAGATACTTATCACAGTGTACTGATTTACAAAGTAAACGCTTTTGTCTACTTGTTTTTCTGTCTTCATGCTTTTTTCTTCCTTCCTACATGGCATTGTTGCTCATTGTTTTTTATGTCTGCTTTTCTCTTATCAGCCCTCAATAGTGTCCTTCCTTGGTAATCAGATCTCTGTGTCTTGGCTTTTGTGGAATCGATCCTGATGACCAGCTTAGCCATTCTAATCAGTCACCCCGATTACAGTAGATTATAACATCTGCAGCCTGAATCTGTGAGTGTCCGTGTATGCGTATTTGTGCGCGAGTGTGTGAGTGTGTGTGCTTGATTATGGAAAGAGAAAGGAGGCTAGAGAGGGATTGAGAGAGAGAGAGCGATATGTCATGTGCCTGTGTTCATGCGTAATCTTTGAAAGCAAATGGGGGGACAGAAAGCCTTTGACATCATGCAAAGCAGCAGTCATGTGGCCTGACGTAGACAGCTAGTCAGCAGACACCATGCGCAAACCAATGAGTGACGGCCAAATCACTTGGGAATGTAGCATCATAATGAGCCTAAGGAGCCGACATCATCACACTCCATTCATGCACAGATAAAGTATATGAGCAGCAAACCCTAAATAAGACATCCTTGTGAAGAATTTTACTGTTAAATGCAAAAGAGATAGCACTAAAGTTATGTCATGAGAGGAGCACATGCAAAGTGTAGGTGTGTAAAGAGAAAGGAGGTTCTTGTAGAGGAAGGGGGGGGAGGTAAAGGTTGCCCATAACTACAAATTTAAATCTACACTAGCCAAATTCAAACATGTGTGTAAAGGTGTATTCTTTCAGCCCAACATTAGCAATATACAGATCTTGCAAATCCAAAGTGGCCAACCTCTGTATGCTCCATGCACACTCTGCTAATTCAGATGAATAAATGAACACATCATTCTGAATTATGAATAGAATATGGTTGGCTGGTTAGCTGTATCAAGTTGGGACATGCTGTGCAGCAACAAATGCTTTCTCGCACTATTTCAGGGATAGGCTAACGTTGAGCTAGACATCTGTTTCACCCCATGTGGACCTGGTTAATAATTTATATCTTATCTAGCAATACTGAGATCAAACAGGAAATGATCTGAACCTCTGTGATAGGGTGTACCTGTACCTCCACAATGGGGCATGAGATGAACAGGTGTAGAGGTTTTGCAGATGAAGGTGTAGGTAAGGTTGTGTGTGTATACCAGCGCAGGGGCAGGGCCAGTGTCTTTAGGACTGGTCACTGTGTTGGCTTTGTTGTTCACCTGCAGGGGGGCAGTGTAGAGGGGACATGATACACATACACACTTTTCAGACACACGCACATACACACAAACTCTGGCCACAGTCCATTCTAAAGAGATCATACCAATTCATGTGTCCCAAAGATCTGATGTTGCCAAGTGTTACATTGTTTCCAACCAAGACTTCTTCATGAAATCTGCGTATTTTTATAAAGAACACTTAAGCAGCAAAGTAGATGTACCGAGGAAAGCTCAACTTAAAGGGGCACTATGTAGTTTTTAGTGGCCACTATAGGTGCGGTTTTAAGATTGCAACCACGTTGTGTTCCCGTATGTGTGCTCGCTTGAACTCAGCATAAAAACACAACCGCTTTCATACAGAAATCCCATGATAAATGCAGAAACACCGGCATGCCCACAGTGGCTTTTCTCCAGACAAGTTCAGGCTCTGTTACTTCAACTTTCCCGGCTAGGGGGCAGCTCAACACTGGCTCTGTAACTTTCATACAGTGCAGCATATTGGCATAATACTCTCAGGGAAAAAAGGCAGTATGACAGCAGCTATAGACAGGCAAGGAGACAGTTTAACACAACATGCTGGAAACTCAGGTGAACTCCCACTGCAACTTTACAATAATATTTTCATCAGCTGCTTGTGGTTGAACTAATCCATGGTTGTTACATGATAACGTTACAGTGACTGCATTTTTTACCATTACATCCTTGCTTGCATGCTAAAATAAACACTTTACCAGTGGTACACAGGATACTAATATGGGCACATTAGTTGGTGAAGTAATGGTGAAAGCGATACAACTTTGCACCGGATAACGAAAGCAACTGCTCGGCATTAGCCAGCGAGCTAACGTGACTCTCTCCCTGTTTCTCCAGGCTTTCTGATGTCACAGACATCATCTGAGTCTTGTTTGGTCTGATGGGCTTCAGCATATAAACCTTAATTGTTGTTTTGTATCCTAACATGGAGTTTGTGTTGGAGTCTGTGTTGTGCTGGGAGCCGATTGTTTTATGGTGTTAGTGGGCTGCATGTAATTATCTGCGGTGTTGTCGCTGTAGTCTGAGAGAGGTTCCGGAGTATGTAGCTACATCCCAACCCGGTGTCCTCACATATGAAGCAGAATAGTGGCTGATGCAAGCAACCGAAAAAACAGGCATGTGTAGGTGGGTGGGAAAACATTACTTAAAGTAGTTTGAGGGAAGCTTCTTACTGTATGTTTCAAAAACTAAATTTCTTAATAGGTAACACATTATGATTGAATTGTAAACATTAAAACTAGATAAACTAGATTAGGAGAATACAAAAGGCTGTTTGTAACCACATGGGTTGTATCAGGAGATAGCAGTTTAACAACATTCTTGGATAAGTTAGTAACAGGTATGAAAACATTTATTTAATACTTGACCAATAATAATAGGAAACTATTCCAATAGAACAACTTCAAATTTCCTGCTTCTATGTATTTGATATTAATAGATATATAGATATCTATTGGGCCAACCAATTAAGTGAAGGACAAAAATAACAATTGAATAATCTAAATACAATAACATGGGCAGGACTGTAATTTTAAGTGAATTAACACACAATAAATAAACAATAAATTGTATGTAAATTGTAAGAAAGGAAATACAGTACAACGGATTTCATCTTCCCTGATAGTTTGATAGTGTATATTTTCTTTCATTTTCACAAAACCTACGAAATACTCTACACCTCTCACTACAAACCCCTTTATTTTTGACTCTAATGTCTTGCCTTCATTTTCATGCTGGGCTGATGTCACATGGAAGAGGTATAAGCTCTCTGGAATGGACCTCGTAGCTTAACATACTGTAGGCCTGAGTAAGACCCAAACACAGTGACACTGACTCAAACAATGTATGCAGAGGTCCAATCTCAAATCAACACTTCCTTTTAGGTCAAACAGGCACACAGAATTAGTCAGTCACATAGAGTACGTGTGTGCAGATATGCACACACATGTGCACATGCACTTCTGCATCAGGTGGTAATTTCAGATTGGGCCCCAAACACACAGACAAATCAGGGGCTCTACAGTAAAGATTAAGTGACTATGGAAAATGGAGACATGGTGTATTTAGAAAATACAGTCGGGAAGAGACTCTAAAGAGACCTGTGTTTTAAAAAAGGATGATAAAACTAGAACTTTAACTCACATAAAATCAATGTGTCACAACAACCACTTTGAGAAAATAACAACTGTTGTCCACTGCTTGGAGTGACTGTCCCTGAATGATATGATGTTGTTAAGTGCACAATGCATAGTAATTCTCCAGAAGGTTCCTCAGTCACTGAACGTTCCAACAGACTAATGCAAGTAACAAGCATCTTCTTCACAGTGCAAAGTAACTCACCTTAACGCCGTCTTGCTTCTTGTTGAGCAAACTCTTGGCTGCTGTAGAAGGAAAGATGGAGACACTTCAGCCTAAGAGTTCACAGAGTACTGAGTCTGCGGCTATGCACTAACATGCAGCAAGCATATCAGTCCACAGTGCTTATCTTCAAACTCCAGGTGCAAAATCCAACTGCAAGATCCATAATGCAATGCAACAGATGCTTAGAATGTCATCAGCATTTATGCAAGGTTGTTCTCCGACTACATATAAATTCACACGTGAAGGGCAGAAGGGTGGGTGGTTGACAGGGTTTGTATTTAGCAATTGATAAAATGGATAATGTACCTATTGCCAACAGACTCACGCAGCATTCTTAAATTGACATTTGCACGCATACACATGCACTTAACCATTAGCACCCACACATACAACTATACACACAAATACCACTATTCTCCAACTGTATTTCTAATGGCGTAGAAATAATCCAAACACTACATTGCATTTCAAAATGCATGCTGTATCCTTTTCTAAATTTTATTTTGATCTCATATTGGCACTTTTGCAAGCATGAGGTTCAATATTGTTCTTATGAATACCAAAAACCTCATTGTCATGCATATGTGATATATGTGCTATTAGATAAGTAAGACCTATAAATGACTATTGAATTGGGCCCAACCCCACATATTTCCCTGTCATTTCAAAAATCTTACCTCAAATGGAAACCACAATCCAAACAAAAGAAGGAAAGAAAATTGAAAAAGGAAGAAAATTATGAATAAAAAGACACAAATGCACTAACGTGTTTTACTGTAGAATGGAGAGAGAAAGCAGGCTAGAAAGAGCCTGAGAAAACAGACACAGGTCAAAAGAAATGCATGCAAAAATGTATGACAGAGCAGAAAATAGAGATAAAGTGACACAGCAACAGCTATATAGACAGAGAGATGACTGTTTACCAGTGACATCTTTGTGCCAAGATCATCTTCGTTCCAAAGAGAAACTGACAGAAGCCATTAAAAAATTATTTAAAAAGCTTCTATTCATTTAGTGATTGGCTGCACATTTTTACCTACTTTGTAGTGCCTGTGATGTGTTTTCCTCATGACTAAAAGACGTTCCTTAAAGCACCTAACCAAACTATGTACAATACTAAGAAGCATTTCTAGCCTCCTGTTTTTTTAAATGACAGCTAGTTTAAAAGATATGTTTGGAAACCAGGTTTTGGAAACCAGGCTGAGAGGGACATACCTGAGAAGTTTCTTGTGACCAGCAAAGTGGTCAATATGGCTCCCTGCAGTGATAGAAAAGGAAGGAAAGAGGTAATGATGGTGGAAGGAAGGAAGAGACAGAAATAGGAAGATTGATTATAAGGTTACTGCAAGAGAGAAGAGCACAGCAAAAGGGCAACTTGAAGGTTTTAGAGAACAAGCCATCATTTCTAAGTTACCCTGAGAAGTATTGAGCGAGGAAGTCAGAGAGAGGGGGGAGAGAAAGATGGCTGGATGGATTGTTCTACATAAATAGAAACATGACGGATTGCCAAACGTCTCACCTTGAGTTTCCTCCTGGCGTTGAATTTCTTCAGGCACTCCACAGTCTCCTGTCTGTGCATCATAGAAGCTACAGTGGACCGTTGCTGCAGGAAGAAGATGAGAGGATTTAAGGATTAAGAGAGAATGAAAACAATAGATCGGAGGAATGTATGGATGCGCTTGTGTGGGCAATGAGACTGTGGACAGTTATGTGTGTCCATGCAAGTTGGACCTGATGGCATGACTAATGTTATTGGGGCATTTATTTACCAATAATGATTCATATTAACTGTGTATGTGTGTCTTTATTTCTGTGTGTGTTTCTGCATCTCTGTTTGTGTGTGTGTGTGCCACATACGCAGATCCAGGGATGTTTGAGGGCCTCTGCAGCAGTGATGCGTTTACTGGGGTTGATGGTTAGCATCTTGTTGATCAGATCTTTGGCCTCAGGAGTTACAGTGTCCCACTCTGGGGACGGGAACTGTCAAAAAACAAGAGTGTCAAACGCTCATTTTTTAGCAAGGCAAATGAGTGAACAGGCAGAGATTTAGTAAAACAACCATCCTCTAAAGGAATAGAAAGAACCGGAAATGTATTATAGTATATGTACTGTAGTATGTATTATAGTACAGAATTGCATGTGTGTACATTGGTGCTGTGAGTTTTTATTTTAAAATAATTTTGACCAACGGGCAAGTTCAAATCAGTGGGGAAAAAACATACATTCAAATTCAAAATTCACAGTGGAAGAAACTAGTGAGCCATGCTGAACATTTGACACAGAACCATCTGAGAAATAATGTATGTAAAAGCATTTTGGGTTTGTCACCATACTTGGATAAAGGTAAGGCTGTCTTAAAATAAATTCTTCGCTTTTTAACGTATTTTGGAACCAGGCCATGCAGATTGTATTTTATTTTATTCAAACAAATTACATGTGAGCTCTCATATGTTCAAACTAGATTTTTTTTATGACAGCACTAGGTTGTACTGTCCGTGTTTGAATGCTTACATCATAGGCCCCAGCCTTGATTTGTTGGTAAAGGCGGTGTTGGTCCTCATCCCAGAAGGGGGGGTAGCCCACCAGCAGGATATATAAAATCACACCTGGAAGAAAGAGACATGACACATTAAGTATGTTAAAGAGAAAATACCAATACACTATAGTACTATACTAAACTATATTATTCCCTAACAAAATTAAATTCACTAATTTAACACTGCAAAAAACATCTCAGACAAAATCAAGTGCATTCAAACAGTTAAAGTGACAGAATTTGAATATTATTTACCACAGGCCCACATGTCCACTGGTTTCCCATACGGGTCTTTCCTCAGAACTTCCGGAGACAAGTATCCCGGGGTGCCGGCAAAACCTGGAGCAGTGATATGGAGGGAGGGAGTAGATGTGGAAAGAGTAGGCAGGAGAGGAAAATTCAGTGACTGGGCTGTTCCTCAACTTACTAAATGAGTGATTGATTGATCGACTGATTGGTTGGTTGCTTCATTGACCAACTGATTCAGGTTGAAAAATGGATGGATGAATACTCACCAAACCATGCCTGCTGGTCCCCCTGCACCTCGATAGCCAGCCCAAAGTCAGCCAACTTGACCGCCGCCCCCTTCAGCTTACTGGCCAATAGAAGGTTCTCAGGCTGGGGGGGGCGGAGTCAAACAGGTTAGAGGTGAGAGGTCACACGCTCTGGGAACAAGCCGCCCACAGACACAGATCTAAAATCAGATTAGCCAAACCAAATCCTAATCCAAACTATTAGGGGTCTACAATGCTAAACTGCTCTTAAATCAGTGTCTGAGGCAACTCCCTTTCTGCCACACAAATGACAGAAACATAAATGTGCACGGGACCAAGTCTCTACATGACAAAGGACATTTTCCACGCTGGAGCTGTGGACTTGTTCCCTGAACCTCATGGATTCTGGGAGAGTGAATTGGTAGCAGACACGATGTGCTTGTCCACAGTAACACCAATCCACTGTTAAAATCCATGAGTGGGAACAAAGTGCACACTGCACTGCAAGGAGAAGGATACAGGGAGGTGTGGTGTAACAGGAGACGTGGGTGTAAAAACAAGCAACTCAGCCACATATGGGTAAAGACAAACACACTAAAACAGTTTAGCACAATCATAAATATATGCAAGCACACACATACACACACACACACACACACACACACACACACAAACACACAGACAGACACAGGTGCAGAAAGGTCTTGGCTAACCTAAGGCCAGTTAGACAGTGTTCTCTGATGAATAATACATTTCCTAACATTTAGAGATTCTAAACACAGACAGCCTGTGAGCAGTCAGTTTATGGCAGACGTATAACTCAACAGGACACTAACTGACAACTGAACACATCAACATAATCATTTCCATAATGATGAATAAATCCTCCTGATTATGAAGCATCTGAAAACTTAAAATCACATCAGCAAAGGACATCTCCCCTAATAAAGTCGACAGATTGGAAATGTCATAAACCATCATGGTTATTCAGATTTGTTTCTCTGTGTTTCCCATGGTACAGTTTTATATCCACAATCCATCCTCTCCTCTTTTTCCTCCACATAAAACGTCTTGGGAGGTTGTGAGAATACAGACTAACATTAGAATATTCATGACCTTGGAAAATCTTTCTCATCTCAACATAATTTTTTACATAATTATGCAAATGACGATCATTCTTGAGGTTCAGGCTTGTGATTGCTCCTATTCCTGTCACCATAGCGCCACACTCAGAGTACTACGCCACCCCTGCCCCCACCACCACGCACCACCACACACTAGGGCTGAACGATTTTGGAAAATAATCTAATTGCGATTTTTTTAACCAATATTGCGATTTCGATTTAATTTGCGATTAATTTTTTAAGCTCTTTAACTTCTGTATTATTCAAAACGGACAGGCAGTAAATCAGTGTATAGTGTGATATTAGATAGATTAAACTTACACTGTTCTTTCTTGTAGGTCAGGCCTGTGTTATGATGAATTAGGTAGAATTGTTATTATGAGCAATAAGATATATCAAATTATAATATGAGAGACAATTTGAGTCAAGTCATAGCATTAAATAATATTATAATATCAGGTCGGCCTACCTTTTCATCACAGGGTAGCCTATTATACAGTAAGCGCTCAATACAAAATCCACAGTTCAACCAACAATTAATGAGTCCTGATCTCAGTTCAAATCTCCTGGAGTCCATCTTTCTGTATCCCCGTAAGCAAACTAAAAATACTCAGTTTGAGGTTCAATTCAAAAGTTGGCTAACTAAAATAGAACAGAGTGGCGCCTCTCGTGTTTAATAGACAAGCTTAGTAATTCTCCGACACCGGAGCCCCCCCGCAGCCTCCGATGCTGGTGAGCAGCGCACCGGCTTTAACCAGGCTGTAACTCGGGACAGACTGGGCCTCTTTCAGCGTTTAGTTTGAAACGCCAATTTACAGATATTTCCTGAGCTGACTGGTGGCTGTGTGTGTGACGCAGGCGCCGATCGCCACAATCACGCTACCTTACTACACACCTCTTTCTGTTGTGCATTTTTCCGTCCATCAAAGCCGCGGATGGCCCGACGATTTCACCCACCACCTCCAAGTTACCAGCGGTGTTGGCTGCTACTTTCATTCCATGTGACATTAAAGTTTATGTAGCGTGAGCTTCTGTCAAGCTTAAGGACATTTTACGACAAGAAGGGCAAGTTACAGCGAAACGTGTAGACGAAGCATTAACTTCGTCAGACTGCTTTCCTCTCGGGTGTCATGTGACCAGAGTATAATCGCCGCCTTTGCGATTAGGAAATTGCGTTTTATTAAATCGCGATTAAATCGCAAATGCAATTAATCGTTCAGCCCTACCACACACACAGATAAAGATGGCAGCATGCTCTCTGCAACATCAGGGGTAGTATTAGCGGAGGATCCTTATTCTTGACATTGGCAGGATGGGTATTAAGCCCAGAATATCAACTCAACAAGATTCTAATGTAACAATATAGGAAGGCAGATTGTAGACTGGCTTTGAGTCTCTGCAGAGACTCAAAGCCAGGCTCTGTGGATTTGAATGTCACTCCTGCACACCAGAATTGCAGCCAATTTCAAAGCCGAGGTCAAGGTCAAATCAGCTTTATTAATTGATCAAAGCCTTTAGGTGCCTCTACAAGGAAGAATGGAATAATGTGACAAATAAACAAATCTTAATGATGGTATATTACCTCTCATTTGATAAAGCAATCTTTGTTTTAAGGTTTATTTCATCAGATTGTTAAAAAAAAAAAGTGTGGAGATGCAAAGGGTAAGGACTGCGAGGGAGAGTTGCTGGGTCTTTCTGAATGTTGCCATCTGTTGTACAGAGTCAGGACCAAACATGCATACAAACCTTCAGATCCCTGTGGACGATCCCATTAACATGGCAGTGGTGGACACTCTCAAGAATCTGCTGTATGCAGTGGCTAAGAGCAGGAGAGTAATGAACAGGCGCAGGATTGTGATGGAACAAATGAAAGGAGTGACAGAAAAGCAAGAAAGAAAGGCAGAGACAATATGGGGAATTCATTGAGGGTAAGAAAAGAGAAAACAATCCCATAACAATGTATCATATGTACCTCAAATTAGGATTAAGTCACGTGAAAGAAGGGTAATTTTTCATGTGATTTATTATTTCACTATATGGACAAACCAAAGCCATGCAGTTGCTGTACACTATCTCTCCCTTTCTTTCTCTCTCTCTCCTGGGATGCAGTGTTTAAACATAAAGCTGGCAGTGTAAGGTATGCTGTGTATGATTAATACAGGCTATATGCCGTTAATCACCTTTATAAATAACTTTTTGAGATGCCTCAGAGACAGGGCAGCTGTATCCCACCTCTGAGACGACCGTATGTGAAGCACAAAAATATACACACCAGTAATAGACAGAGATGCATAATGGCTGCTGCACTCAGCAATGTGTGTGTGTGTGTGTGTGTGTGTGTGTGTGTGTATGGGGCTTGATGCGTGTTACCTGGCATCAGCCTCACTGTAGTACTCCCTGGCTACGATGTCCTCGAACAGCTCTCCTCCTGTCACCCTGTGGAGAGACAGAGAAAACATTGTAGTGTGCACGTTTCTATATCAATGACATAATTACTCAATGTTTTGTAACTCTACACATGCCTCATGTTTTCATAGACATCCTTACACACACCAAATAGTTATTACATCCATAAACAGTTATCAAAAGCCATGTACTTGTATGTATTAATGTTTCACATGTGTGTTTGTGTGCAATGTATGCTTCCCTGGAAATATGCAAAAAGATGTGAAAATGATTTCACATGTTTCCGGATTTTTGTGTATGGTTTTTATGGGCAACAAATGTTTGATTTAATTCATTTGAATCAAAAACAAATTAGCAAATCATTTTTCTATAAACATATTTTTTTGTTGAGGAAAAGGGACTGAAAAAAGCAACCGATAAGCACATTAGTAAAGTCTTTATTAGCTAAGACAATTCTAAATCAAATGTTGCAACCTTGTTTAGAAATTACTAGTTTGTTTCATACAATCTCTGGTTTGAAGTAGCTAGTAGGTATTAAGAACTTGGGAAGGACTTTACACACAAACTTAGTATTGGACTAAAGCCGCTGCAACCCAACCCAGCTTCATAAGAATAAGAGGATATTTCAATACCCTGTGTTAACGTGTGCAAATATTCAAGTTAGAAAGGAACAAAAAATTGGTAGGGTGGTTACAGAGAATGTGTGTGTGAGAGTCTGTTACTCACAGATCAAACACCAGATAGTGGAAACCCTCTTCTGATATGCTGTCATGGAGTCGTACTGTAGAGGAGATTTAACAAAAACACAAAACAAGGTACAGAAAAGGAAAAGAGACAGTAGAAAAAGCCAAATGAAACTGAAAGCAGTCAATACCTCAATACGAACACTGTCAATACTCATTATTTATGTTTTCCTTTGTGCTTGTTAGTTGTCAGGTGTGTCGGAAATACAGTGGTAATATGCAAAGGACCAGTGTGAAGCACTACAAGTAAATAAAGTAGCTAAATGAATTTGCAATGCATAATATATTCTGTCTCCCCTTAATGTGATGATTCATGATGCTCTTAGGAGCGGACACAATTTTTTTTGATTAGGTTAAACCTTTGAGAACAACTATGACTAAGTGACCTAATATTTAGATCAGGCAAATGGCCATTGATTTGTACATCATTGTTTTGACATCTAGGGGCTCAGTTTGGATAAGAAAACAAAGAAATATTATATCAAATCCTATGTGTGGCTAAAAATATGATCAAACATGTCAATGGTAATTGTTAAACTCTGACTTTGTTTTGGACTTCAAGGCAGTGAGCTTATGCTTTTCTTTAAATCCATTGAAACGTTTAAATATTTAATATGAGAAAATAGACTTTCTGACATGCTTCAACTTTGATCCTTGATCCTTGCTGCTGTACTGAAACTGCAACTGTACTAAAGAATTGTCCCATATAATTTCTTTGTAGTACCTCCAATATATCATATATTGTCTTTTTATTCTTACATAACATGTTTTTGGAAGATTTCAAAGCATGGGAATAAAAATATTCAATTATAGTTATTCTCAAACTTTATAAGAACAGAGTTTTGTTGGAAAACTAACTGGAATGGCAGCTGTGGTGCAGAACTGATTTAAGAAATCTGAAATAATGACGGCGAAGAAAAGAAAGAGCATGAGCTGATGACAAAAGAGGAGAGACGGGTTCTATTAGAGGTATAATGAGGAGGAAAGTGTGTAAAGGGTCATTTGTTAAGAGAGAGCGTATACGGCTTATGTGTCTTTCTTATGACTCAGCTGGGAAGGCACACAGATACATCATCATTAGATACCCCTACACACACACACACACACACGCACTTTCTCTCTCACCCTCATAACCGTGTCTAGAAAGAAGATGAATAGCCATAGCAGGATTCAGCAGAGACCTGAACAAAAAAATGTGTGTTTTTGCTTGTATCAGCATGTGTTCTTGTGTGTGCATATTTTCAGATCGAGGACTCGCAGCTCACCGATGTTGGGGTGCTTCAGTAAACGACAAATCCTCGCCTCTCTCTCCAGCTTTTGATGATCTACAAGAAAAACAGAGGAGATACAAACACAGAGTGAAACAGAGTGAGGTTATTTTTAATGCTCTTCATTATTCCCTGCCATGATTGGCTCTCAGAATCATGTAACATGAAGTTGGCTGCAAGTTAGTTTTGACTTAGTAGAGGACACAGTGCAGTGTTTGGGCATCATTGTCAGCATCAGTGTGTGATTTTGTACTTGACATCCACACATCTGTATGTGTGTATGTGTGTGTGTGTGTGTGTGTGTGTGTGTGTTGGCTTTGTGTCAGCCTGCTCTTTTCCTTATCAGAACTGAAATGCTGGACAAAAATAATGTGACCTGATGTGTGCTTGGTGATGTGCCACAAACACACAGACAACAAACAGAGCGAGCAGCCACAATTCATATTGACCTCCGGTGTTGGGCTTAATATGAGCGCCTGCAATGTGTTTGCAGGTTCCTTTTGCTGCCCTCAAAGCAAAATAAAATTGCAAGGATACAAATTAAATTTTATTTTACAAAGCCAAATCCAAATTTAAATTTGAAGATCATTGTTTTTTTTCTTGCTGCTAACTAACACAAGAGTTGAGCGGTAATGGTTAAACCAATATAAAGGTATTAATAAGTTTTTGTAACAGTCTTAAATACTGTATCATAAGCTTACTTTACTATCGAGAAGACTCCCAATCAGCTCTTGCTAAGTTCTTAATCACAAATACAACATGTTCAACAGGAAAACCATCAAATTTTATGAGCTGACAGTCTTCAGGGAGACAGGTATTAGGGTTACTGTACTCCTTCCATGTGACCACAGACTGGCTGGTCACATGGCAGCCCTCAGAGAGAATTTCACATCTCCCCTCTGAAAGAGCAAACTGATTTTATCTGCCTTGACGTGAAACAAGAGGTGACTCTCAAATCTCCCAGTCAGTAGAAAAGTCCAGAGACTCTGATTCGGAACAACAGAGACAGAGACAGTCGTTATAATGAGTGATGCAGTACGGTGTTGAGGCGACCCATTTCAGCTTTGCCTCGAGACACACATGCACAAGAGCAAGATAGAGAGAGAAAGTGAGAGAGAGAGAGAAAGAGGAGCAGCAGGTTCAACTTTTTTCCAAATAAAATAGGACGCCTATTTTTCACTCTCATTCGTGTCTCCTTCCTCTGCTCTTCTTGATGCTATGGAAACTGTGGACTCAGTGCAGCTCAGAGGCAAGACCAATAAAGAACACCAGGGAGTTTGTTCCCATTATAGGTACAGGTTTCTGTTTGTTTGTGTTGGTGTAGTGCATCTATAGGAAGTGACAGGCATACACACAGTCAAAGTTAGGGTTGCGGTAAACTTAATTATACAAAATAGAACTCACCGTGCTCTCAAATGCTCAGTTAAAAAGCCAGTACAGTATGTTCACTGGAACTGAAAGACTGTTTATCCACACCAAAGGGTGGAGTTGATCAGTCGCAGTGAAAAAGATGAAGCCAGAATGAAATCCCAATAGTGACATGCAAAGCAAATACAGAGCTGTGGATGCACTACATTTAAAGCTAAAAAAAATACAGGAGGAACAGGTTGATTTTAAACCTGATGTTTGCTCCGTAAACCATGGATGAGGAGGTAGATGTGTGTCAGTCAGTTTGATGACCTTCCAAAACAAGTGAACCATTTCAATAAAAATCTTTCCCATCCCTCCATCCATGTATAAAATGCAACACATCAAATTAACAATTGCTAATACGGGTGCAGCACTGATTCAGGTCCAGGCAAGTAATGACACAGTGCTATGAATGAATGAGAAAAAAAACATAGCAGCAGATAAACTGGAATTTCCCACGGCACCAAGGAGAGTGCAATCAATCAAGTGACAGTGTAAACAAGCTACAGGGTTTGTAAAAGAAAATGGTGTGAAAACTTCTGACAAGAGGCCTGCACACAATGCAGCAAACTGCAACCCCAGTGTGTGGTTCTTTTGTTTGATACGCCATATTGCCTATGACAACACGCCAACTTTGATTTAGTTTGAAGTATACTGCCAGCTTTAGAGACAAGAACAACAGCAGAGAGACAGACAGGGATTCTGACAGGCAGAGCCAGAAACAAGGGCAGCTCAGCCATTATTTCACAAATTAGCAGGACCCTCTGAGCAAGGTCACTAATCTCTCCGTCTCTGCCTCAGTCTTACAATGTTACTGGATGACATAATCTCTTCCTCCTTCTTAGTCTAGTTTCCTTTGCTAAGGTAAAAGATTCCCCATGTTTTCTTAATCTAGCACTTTGTGTCACTCAGAGTTTTGTTTTTGGTTATACATCAATCTTGATGATGACACAGACACTCACACACATTGCTGACTAACATCATTATGAATGCTATGTTTTGCAGCCAGCCCTTTAGTTTTGAATGTCATAGCTCCCAAATACACAAGTTGATCACCATAAAAAAAATTGAAAGCAGTGGGAATGACTGAGTCTTCAATTGGTTTAAGGTGCCACTTGTCTGGTTTTGGAGTATATCTACAATACACTGAGTTGCTTCCTTTTTCCCCTTGTTTCTTAATATTTTTTGATGACGTTAAACTTGTTGGAAGTTGGGTTGTTAATCTACAATCGAGTATTCAATTAGTTTAAGGTGCCACTTTATTGCAAACTAGTTGTGGTCCATATAATAAAAGTGTAAGTGGTCTTTTTCTAATATGATTATTTGAATTATGCTGAGCTGTGCACCAATCAAAAATGATTTAACATTGGAGAGACATTAGAGTAGCTACAGTACAGAGTGATAAAAAGGCTAAACTGAAGACAGTACACAAGGTCAAGAAGAATTTAACATGATGCTATTTAGAGCATTTCCTGGAAGATAATACCTTTGTTTAACATATTATGAACATCATCATCAACAATTTTCTGTTGCTAATACCATATATCAGTCACTGGCAAATTTAATTGTACCAATTAGCACATTTAAATAAAATAATTCTAAATAAATAAATTCATGGGTTCATCTGCTTTGATATGTTGCTTTTATCTGTAGCAGAATATTTGTGAGTTTAACTAAAATGTTACCAATTTTGCTGTTTTATGCCTGCAGCAAGACAATAAAATAATACTTTATGAAATTGTTTCTCTTTAAACAATTAATACACCACTGCAAACACTGCTTGTAAAGGTACATACAAAGGTAGTCATGTCAGGTTGGCTGTGTTTTCCACTGTACTGTACCTCTCTATATCTGCCATGACAGTGTCACTCTCCCTCTCCATCATTTTACACCTCCACTTTTCTTTCTTTCTCTCTCACTCTCTACTCTCTCCCTCCTCCACAGGTAGTCCACCTCCCAGCCGACTGGACATCTGTTGTCTAGCAACTCCAGCACCAATCAGAGCGTCGGGCCTCTCCTTTCCTCTGCAGTGGAACCAGCCTTGCATGCAAATGGCCGACATCGAGAGTTCACACACAACTATCAAACTCTACAGAACTACAGACAGGAAACCACAAATAATTAATACGCACTTTCAAAAAGAAGACATGTCATTTGAACACATCTCCTCCGGAACATCAAACCATTAACCCATTACTCACACGGAGCATACACACTGTGCACATGCACAGAAAGCAGATAATGGAACTTTACAGATGGATGGATTTCAACAGTTAAATGCTGACATGTGTATGTACTGTAGAAGCAAAAAAAGAACATGCAGTGCACTACAATCACTACACTACAACCTATCCCCACTGTTTGTCTGTATTAGATACTTTTGTTTAGACAGATGCTCATGTATAATTAAAATAATAACTTTTCATTGTCTCTATGCAGCTGCAAGATGTATTTGAGATGACATTTGAGCTACACCAAAGATGATGCAATTATTTTGGAAGACAGGAAGCGCTAGAAAACTTGGAAAAATGTAGAAATGTGATACTGGGTTTATGCTGTAAATATACAAATATGCTGTGAAATGTATTATTTGCTTCAATTAAAAAAAAAAAACGCACAATAGTTGACAGCATGTCACTAACTTTGGGCATGTTTTAATGAAATTTGTTTGAGGTCTGCTCAGCTTTAAGTGCCATTGCTTCACAACAAAAGGGTACTGGGTTTCAAGGTTTTCAAGATTTCCTTTATGTTTTTAAAAACTTAAAGATATACAAGTCAACTAGATTGGAGCACAAAAGTGCCCATGGGTGTGAGTAGAGGTTTGATTGTCTGTATGTTAGCATTTTTATTCTTTTAATGGACTAGAAAATCACATTTCACACCTACCCCTAAACCATCTCCTGCTGAGGTCGACTATGAAATCTGCCTGACTCTCAAAAAGTCTCAGACTGACAACAATGGGTTGTGACTGGCTGACAAAAATGCTTTACGGTTTATATCTGTGTGCAAGCTTGAGCCCTACTGCCACAACCACTGGTGGGAGGTTTTTTGCTTACGTGGTTAGAACTGACAGAAGCATTTCTACATAAAGTGAAGCCAATGTAATTGTGCAGACAAATGTGAAGCTACAGTCAGCTGTTGTCATTTAGGACTGCCTGGACCTTTTTGGCCTGAGTGAAGCATGTCTGAAAGTATTTTACTACATGTAGCAGTGAGTGACTATTTGTATACAAAGTAAGGTTGGTGATTAATCTGCAATGCACTGAGTTGCTTTTGATGAAGTAAAATGTGTTTGAAGTAAAAGTTGTATATCACAGTATTTCTTTCTGCCAACAAATCTGCTATGAAATCTAAGTTTAAGCAGTTGCCACAAGAGGCTTTAAGTAGCAGCCTTGTTTGTTTATGGTAATCACAAAAATGTCTCAAATGTGTCTGTGGAAATCACATATAGCTATATTATAGATGCAGCACATTTAGAAGGCAAAAAATCTTAACATTTTAGAGGGTGCACACACTTCTCTCATTGGAGCCTACTTCAATGTAGACTAAAGACTAAGAGTGGTGCGGAGACACTGTACTACTGTCAGCAGCTTTGCTGTCTGTAGGATACTGACCTCTTGCATTTGTCACGTCATAAACCATCTTGTCTAAAACATCCTATTTCTTGGTGTCAGCATTGTCTCTGTCCTGCCCAGAATAGGATTTCACACTTCGTACCATATTTATGACAGTCCAGTTGTCATTTATGTCTATGTTTGTGAGTCGACAGCAAGCCTGACGTAAGTGGAGCTCCCTATTCGATCCCATTGTCCCTGTGACTTGGACATGGTACTCTTCAACTTCATGATAACTGAATTACACAACTTGACAGAAACACGCATTTAAGAATTACCTAAGATTCTACTGACATTAACTTTCTACAAAAGTTAATCAAACTCTTTCAAGAAATTATTTTGTTCTTATTTATTTCATGGTACTGTGGCTCACTGAGTAAAAAAAATGAGAGAGTTGTGAGTAACTCTAACTGCACTTAAAAAAGGTAAGTCATTTCTAAAAGTATCATATTACTTAGTTGGTTCTGTATATTGAGTAATGCAAAGTTACTGTTGCAACCGTAACTTTTCATGGTCTTTAGTGTAAAATAAGTCACTATTAAAGTTATTAAGAGACATCAGTGGACATTGATGCATATGCCACAATGGAAGGCATGTACATAATACATTTGTAATACATTTCATTGTTTGTTTTTGTGTTATTTGCTTGGAATCATCCTGCCATCCTGTCTTTTCCTGCTACAACCCTTTCTTTTGATCAGTGCATGTAAAAACCTAAATCAAAGATTGCTGTTAGCTAGTGTAGTATTATTTATATAATAAGAATATTCCAGACACCTGTTTGCTTACACTTTAAATATTGCACTGAAAAGTTGGTAACAAACTGTGCACACTCTGCAAGTTATCACCAGACAAACCAAACCAAATTTCCAAACTCGAGCCAACTAAACCCTCACCTGTATTTCCCCTCTCTGTCTCTCTCCACTGTTGCTTGTATCTCTTTCAGTCAGTTTGTGACATGTTGCGTCTGCAACCGCACTGCAGCACAGTGCTGCTCTGTGTGTATGTGTGTGTTTTATTTGCCTTTTGTAGTTTGACGTCCTGTAAGTCTAATGCCAAATTTAGGGACAGACAGAGAACACATAGGCAGACAGAAAGCCAAAGGAAAAACAAGCAAGAGACAGGGACAGAAATATAGACAAAACAAACACCAGATGTAGAAAAGTAGTCAAATATGCACAAAAAAAGAAGAGACACACACTTTAAACAACTTGCCCCTATTTGTATCTTCACTCTGATTGACCAAGTTAAAGTGGTCATCTGATTTCTCGCCTCTTGTATCAACCATATCCCCACCTCACCACCTCCCTGCAACTTCTGTGCAGTAAACTACATACAGTATAAACAGACTGCCTCTGAACACAATCCAGGCAGCAATTACGTTTGACTCCACAATGCAATTTTAAAAACAATTTACAAGTAATAGTAATTTCTAGGACAAATGGTGAGATCCTCGTGCATCTTGAGAAATTATCTTGAAAATTCTGATAATCAATTAATAACCGAAAATCATTTTTCGCAAGAAAATACCAACATTTTGTTGGGTGTATCATTGTAAACTTGATACCTTTGACTGTTATGACTGTTAGTCAGACAAAATGAGCAGTTTGAAAACATCCTCTGGGAACTTGTAATGGGCATAATTTGATTAATCTTTTTAAACAATCAATAATTTAATCAATAATGAAAATAAACCTTAGTTGAAGTCCTAACCCTAATGCGCATACAAATCGACCCACGACACACCTCAACAGAGTGCTGGAATTGTTCTGCTCCAATTTAATTAAGAAGTTTTAATTAAAAAGATGTAGTGGGGTGAATGTAACATCCTCTGTGGCACAGCAGCTAAATAGTCTTCCTCCATGCGGTTCCCGCAGAACCCGGGGGTCTAATGAAACCATCCAGGACGCTGAGACATCGTCACCCTCCACTGGCTCCAAATAGAGGAAGAATTATGAGACTGATAACTCCCTGGTTTTCTCTTCTGAGGAGAAACAAAAGGTGGCTGGTGTCAGAGATAAAAATGTCCCCGGAGTATTGCTGGGAGTCTCATAATGTACGGTAATGTCTGCTTTTATCTTATCCAGCGTAATGCAGCTACACGCACATTAGACCAACATGTAAAAGTAGTTTAATCTGAGGGTGGTGGTCTGGAGACATCCTGGCAAGCAGAGACTTAACAACAGAAACGTACAGATCCAAATCTACATTTTACATCACATATATTGACACGAAAAACTGCATTTTTAAAAGCAGTAGTGAAGCTCTACTGTACTGTGAATTCTGTGTAGTGCAGAGAATTGACATTTCTGCTAATTAAAAAACAGTAATAAAAGCATCGGGCTGTCTAGAAATGTTCCCTTAGTGAAACTACAAGAAAAAACAGTTCCCTGCTAACCACAATAAGAGCTGGCATAGAAACCAGCAAAGATTTATCAGTAAGGAAGGCAAATACTTTGCTAAATATATACTATATATCGAACTTTATGCACATTAAAGTATGCAAACTTTCAAACAGCGCAAACAATAGGCTACTACTTAAGAATACTGAAGAACACACCATTGTTCTTAATACTTAAAGGAAAATTTAAAATTTTCTACATGCTAATTGATAAGAGTTAAATTTTTTGTTAGAAAAATATGAGTAACAGCAGAGTTAATTATACTCTGGATATACTTAAATATTTGACTCTCAGTTGAGGGAGGCAGTGTTTGGTGGTGAGCAAAACTATACAAATAGTAATTTTCCCCAAAAAGCATCAAATGCATCGGCTACTCGTTTTTTCTGGAGAAGTTTTGATTCTTCCTGGTGCTGGGCTATTTCTGTCGGTACCATTAGGTATTGAGATACTGATACCGATACCCAGCCCTAACGCCAAGAGATCTTGACAAAGGGCTTCACTTTAATGCCTTTCTATGTATTCTTACTCCCATCTTGATATCATTCTGCTGGAAAAATAATACAAGCCACATACATAGACAGACATGTACATTTCAACAAACAGTCAGATGTTTTTCTCATTCATTTTTGATGTCATTATCAAATGTGGCATCTATCAATGTGTTATCTATCACTATGTTTCACAGCTGTTTCTTGGTTAATACAGTAGTTTAACAAATTAAATTAAGACTGTAACGTCATGAATTCTAAGCACTTGAGGAGGGAGGGCAGAAAAGATTTCTACCACGAAATGCACAGACGGAGACTGTGGTTTCAGAGCCATGGGCTGCAGGGAATGTGTGAAGAAGAAAGTAGAGTAGAGAGAGTTGTCAGGGGGTGGGAAAGGACAGAGGCAGAGAAGAAAAAAAGGAGTGTGAAAAAGGAAAAGACAGAAGGAGATGCAGTACTCTGTAATTAAGAACTCCCTCGCTTTCTACAGAGTCTATTACCCTGTTAGTCATCCTGGTTCCTTCAGGCCTGAATGATCAATTGTTTTTATACTGACATCCTGACATTTAAAAAAAGTGGTTCTGATTTTGATTACAGCTTACTTTATTAACAAAGTTTTAAGAGGTGAAAGTTCTGTGGTGACTGCTGATTTTGGCAGGAACTTAAAGAGCTATTACAAATTAGCTACAAAGGAAACTGTTGTCTAGTTGGTGTGCAATTTGCCTTCCGATGCTCTTTGTTACTATCTACTGTATTTATCAGTCAAAGTAGATTTTGTTGAGTATCATTTTGATAATGAATACGTGAGTAGACTGTCTTTGTCTCTACGTTAACAAACTAGCACCATTTTCATACAGTTACTGCAGATAACAGCTAGGTAGGTAATTATCAAGGGCAAATTACAAGAAAAGGAAGATTGTCAACAGCTGTCTGAATCTCTTTGTTGAACCTTTCAGGTTGTAATCATTGTTTTCAGTCTGTGAGTCTCTTAAGATAGAATAAGCTTAAGACACAATAGAGTACCACTGTTCATTTCAAGTATGTCAAGTGTCATTACGCCAACCTTAACAATGAGCTTGAAGATTAACTCTTATGACCCTTAAAAAACAGTAGTTTGACAAAAATTCTTAACTCAAGGTTCACTAACTAGATTGCTTCCAGAGCTCTCAGGCACCTCTAATGACCTTTATCAGTGGATGGAGTTTGCTCAGTTGTCATGGAGATGGTTCAGTTGTCATCCTGAGAACTAATCACTGGACAATTGGGCAGTCTCTATTATGACCACGAGATGCATCATTAACAATTTCAGACAAAAAGTGATATCATACTACTTCTGAATTATACTACATCCTCATTCTAAAGAAAAACTACTCTAAGCTTACTTACATTTCTCTGACTGGCAGGTTTGAAAAGGAGAAGGGGGAATGGTTTCAAGCTCCTTTTCATAAAGAAACAGGAGAGGTTTGCAATTTGGTTCGGGGTAGATGCTTGATCCTTTGTATTCCACCAAGAAAAAAAAGCTCTGAAAACCAACTGTACTGTACCTGCCGAGCAGCTGAAAGAAAAAGTCAGAAATTACTTAAACATAAACATAGAGGAGTATGTGTCCAAAGCAGCTAAAATGTGAGCTAACGCAGGTGGAAAATTAGATAGATTCCTCCCCTTTGTTCATCCTTTAGTTCTTTACAGTAACATATTTCAATCTTAGTCTTGTGTGTTTTCTTCCTTATGTACACTGGCATTCTGATTGGCCAGACAGGTGTACATTGACTGAAACCAAAAAATTGGCTCCTTTCAATAGATGGAATATTTCAGACTGTGTATGTGAGAGAGAGATAGAGACACCAAGAGTGAGAGAATGACCAATGTTTATTTTTAGCCTTCAAGTGAGTCATGTGATCCCCCTTCTTCCCACTGATCCCTCCATCCTTTCCTTCTCTCGTATTTCTCTGTGTCTCCCCCTACCTCTCTCACACAATCACATCCCCTCTTTCTTTTCCTTCCCCTCACTTCAGAGTGAGGCAAAACAGAAAAGGAAAGCAAGAGGGAAGACAAATCTTTATCTTGCCTAATAAGGGAAAACAACATGAGGAGCGATTTGCAAAAAGAAAACCCACACATAAAAACAAATATATGCACCTTAGTAACAGCTATAATCTCTGTTACCATGACACCTCCACATAACAGAAATAACAATGGCAAACGCCTATTACCACAGAAACTGTCCACGGTGAAGTAGGGTCAGTTATAGAATGGTGGCTCAAGGCAGGAGCAACAAAAATGCAGTCTCTGCAAAACTGATGGGACTTTACTTATATGGTAAACTTTCAATGAATTAAGAACATGATTCAAAAGAGAAAAAAGGGGAGAAAAGGATGAAAAGCATCATCAGCACTACATTAAAAGACATATCAAATCATTCCTCCCTCCTTGTACATGTAGTCCTATTCCTTTACCCTATCTCTGTATCACTGTGTCACTCTCACAATGCACTGCAATCTTTACACAGTGAGACAAGCTGGCCTTTTTTCTAAATTCAAAACATCTTTATTGTAATGGATTCAAACAATGCAAACCTACTCAACTGTTAAGACAAAAGGGTCACATAGTCAGGCAGTGAGGGTAGTGTTCACATACAGCAACAAGGACAACGATGTCCACAAACACACACACAAACAGATGAGTGATTTTAGATACACACACAAGCACGTGCACACGTATACACACACACAGCATATCACAAGCAAATACAAAGTGACAAAACATAGCAGACAGAGTCATAGTGACAGGACACTGACATGAAGGGAGAGAACAAATATTCAACTGCTGTGAGGGATACGGCGCACACAAACACATGCACTCTTCCACTTCTGTTTCTTTCTCTGATTATCTGTCTCTCTCCCTCTGCTTCCTATCCTTTACTTCCCCTCTCTCTTTCCAGTTTCCTCTCATTCACTGACTCATCTACTGCTCTTAATGAAATGCTGCATAATCAGGATTGCAGATTGCAAGACTGACTGGTCCTATAGGCCCAACACACATGTGTGCACGCATAACCAGAAAGACACACACACACACACACACACACACACACACATACAGTGCCTTGATCTGCCTGCTTTCCAGCCACCAATCCTACCCTAAACCCTTTTCAATTATATATACTCACACATGCATGCACTTGCATAGACAAACACACTCTCACACAGTGTTGGAGTTGTGTTGGGGGGAGGTCATGATCCTGCCAGAGAGAAGAGAATCAGAGTTAGGGCTAGGGCTTATCGCGGAAAGAGGGTAAGACCATATCTGACACGCCAGCATGCCCGGTATGTAAACCTCTGACACACACACACACGAAAAGGGAAAGAGAGAGAGTGTGTGTGTGTGTGTGTGTGTGTGTGTGTGTGTGTGTGTGTGTGTGTGTGTGTGTGTGTGTGTGTGTGTGTGTTTGTGCACACCCACAGATCCACTTGCATATGTGGTGAGATAACCCTTTGCTGTATTTTTGGAAAATCTATCCCAGCATGCAAGTGGTGAGACACTGATCCTACTGCTGAGGTGTCTGTTACTAACACTGCGCTCAGCAAGCAGGAAGGGTCAGCATGGGTGGATGAGAGACAGAAAGAGGGGAAGAGTGAAGGATTTGTGAGGGAAGAAAGAGGAAAGCAGAAAGAAAAGAGATGCAGCATGAAGGGAGCAAAGAAAAGGAGCTAGGAAGAATGAAGGCAGAGAGAGACGGTGAGGAGAAAATGTGCACAAAGGAGGGCGAAGGTAGAAGTACCTGATGAGCTATCTGATGTGTATGGTAAATCAAAAAAAGGAGAATTGATGTAAGACAGGGAGAAAAATAGGAAAGAAGAGTAAATGCAAAAGAGCAGGGAACATGGAGAGGGAGGATGCTGAGGAGAAGGGAGAATACGAGCTGCTGTAAAGAAATGAAAGGTAAAACACTGCAAAGACAGGGGAGGAAGGTGCTTGTTAATACACACACACTACAGCACCAAAAACATTTGCATCATCACAATGAAACTATAGGTAGTGGCATAACAAGGACAATAATAACAGGCAAGATAATTGCAAGTACATTATTACAAATTCAATTTAAGTGAGGTGGCTCAGCTCACATGACCGTAGTCATTGGTTATCACAGGTGAGCAAGCTGTGACAAAACATGGCATTGGCTAAAGCGATGTAGGAACAGCAAAGGCGCAACACACCATTGGTTAAAAATCACAAACACGCTGTTGGCCGTTCCTGGGTCATGTGTGTGCTTTGTGCATGCACGATGGTGTGTGTGATTATGTGTGTATCCCAAGCCTAAGGCAACCAGGCCAGCAGCTACAATTACAGTGACGGATGTGAAAGAACTGGGTCGGCTTCGCAAGAGATCTGCCCCTGGGACGACAAGACCAGCCAGAGCCCTGAATCAATACGGAACACATGCACACGTGCACACACAGACACACACACAAGGTTGTATGGGACAAACATTTACATAGAAACCAAAGGACAGATATGAAAAACACAAAAAGGAAAGAGAACATGTACAGCACCACACAGCACAAAAAGTGCAAGCGGGCAAACATGGCTACAGCGTTTACTTGATATATGCATTATGTTTTCCTGCACACACACAGAAAACTTCACAAATATCCAAATGAGCCCCTGCCCCAGTGTGCCTGTCTGTCTCTCAGTCACTGACTTTCACTCTCGCTCACACAAACACACACACAGACACATAGATGTGTTCCCTCTCAGAGCCCCAAAGCCTGTTTCAGGGGCAGCAATGTTAACAGCTCATCCACACATAATTCAGTGACACTCAAGGCATGTTTATGTGCTCATGTGTGGCGTGTGTTTCTGTATGTGCATGTTGTGTGTTTCCTACCTCTGGCAGAAAGCTTCTTGGTGTTGATGATTTTGGCAGCATATTCCTGTCCAGAGGAGATCTTCACGCACCTCCTGACCACAGAGAATGCGCCCCTGAAATTAACATACACACAGAAATACTAAATAAATAATAAATAATAATAAAATAAATAAAAACTTCAATACCAGCCAAGACGCAATCTGAGTTTTAAAAACAAAAGCTTAGAAAAGAAGGTGGTGGAAGAGAAAACTTGAGGGAGCCTAAGAAAGTGATAGGAAAGGTCTGAACTCTTGTTTTTAAACTAGCCAACAATAGCAGCATGTTTTGGTTTTTGGAAGAACAGTTTAAAGTGAAGCTAAGCCTTAAAAGTAGCTTGAGTGGAATCAAGCTAGTCGGAAGGGATCAGTTTCCATAGTAACTTTAATCAAACTTATAGCAACCTCCTTATGAAACAGGAATTCCTGAAAATAAGCCAGATTTACCTAAATACACATGATTTCATTGATTTTTTTTGCCTTCTAAAACATCCCTTAGAGGTCACAGGTGAGGGGTTTTTTTTGCTCAACATGGCTGAGCAAAAAAAAAAGTTTTATAGTCACATTTCCACCAACTGCACAAAAGCATGGATGCAGTATCTTTGCAGCTACTCACACAGACACACTCACACTCAGTACCAACAGCACTGTCCTCAACACTACGCAAGACCATTAACACCAACAAACATGCCTACCACCCATCTACTGTTTAAGCCATGTGTTTTTTTTATGGTGTCTCAGGCACATGTATGAAGATCAAAAAACTAGGTCAGCTATATTTGAGGGAGGAGAAGAGCAGAGTGCTGCATCTGTCATCTCTAAATGCAGCCATACTCAACTCTGCAGCCGCCTAGGCCGCTTTGCTATTCAACCTCCATCTCTGTCTGTGTACGCCTTTTATTTCAAATAAAAATCTGTTCCCATCCTGTGTAGCTCAGGACAACATCAGAGATATTAGGAAAACAGTTAAAAGCATTTGGATACAGTCACTAAAGAGACAAAGCAGAGAATCCTCATTACCTCAAGCGAACCATGTTCTTTCACTTCTAATGGCTGACAACTGTGATTTAATGTCACTGTACAGTGTTATTTGATTAAAACATTGTTATAATATGAGAAATGACTGAAGCTTTGGATCTATGTAATCTATAGCTACTGGTGACGTATAGCATCAACATGTTATCTAACATCCTCTGGAGTGAGCAGCTTGCCACTAAAGCTTACCTCTACTTTATTTTATAGAGGATTTGGTTAAGGAAATGATCATCGCATAACATGTTACGTAAGAATTTTACTTGACTATCCTGTGTAGTTGGGCACTGTGACATGCTTATGCTAACTTTGTCTGTTATCTGAGTCTGTACAGCACTGCATGACAGAATGTGTAGTAGCTGAACAGTAAAATGACCTGCACTTTGCTTTTGAAAGGAAAGTAAAGGCAAGCCAGCTGAATTTTAGTCGGGTGAATTTTTTTTTGAATGCATCAGTATAAATTCATCTTATTCACTTTACTAACCTTTCAACATCTTCCAAAACTGTGATAATATATCCTGAAATAATTCAAACATTGAGGTATTTTCATTTTATCAGAACCAGCTGGTGCTGTAGGCCTACTGTATGTAAGTGTGGGAATGGTGCTGCACACTGTAAAGGGATCAGGTGAGTTAAAAGGTACTATAAAAGCAATTTGGCTGCATTATTAATGACAGATGGTGTAAGATGAACACAGTGTAGGATAGTAAATGCAGAGGGGCTGAGGCTGTAGAGGAGATTTCCTCTTCCACACTAAAAACACTGGCTTTCATCAAACCGGGTGACATAGTGATCAATTCTTTCATTCGAGATGCTAAGTTGGAGACACTGGATAACTGGGAGCACGTTTCCATCTCTCTCTCTTTCTGCTTTGGCTGAAAGTCAACACAGAGTGCAGACATCTGGGAGCTGTGGACACCGACCACGGTGTGCTGGGTGGGCAGAGTGCAGGTCAGGTAGCGCATGACCACACAGGTACAAATATGCGCGAAAAGAAATAATAATAAGCGAGCGCGCGCACGCAGCTTCCTGGATCTTTGTGTGTCTCTCTCTCCGGGTGAGGAATTCCCTGCCTGTGTCTGATAATTGACCGCAGCTCGGTGCTTGGCTGTGGAATGTGTCATCGCCAACTACACGGTCTGCTGTCGCATTACCGAGTGTGTATTTCTGTCACGCGGGAGGAGGAGGAGGATTTGAGGAGGGGTGAGAGAGGTAGAGAAGGAGATGGCAGGTTACCAAATCTCAACATTTCACACACCCCTATGCATTTCACCCCGGTCCAGTTAACAACAATGGGGCTCCTCACCCTCCAGTGGCACCAAAAGGTAGAATTGCAACATCAGTGGCTGCACATGATGGAAATGACGACACGCTCGTTTCGACAACCACTTTCATGCGCGTAAAACGCAAGCCGGGCGGATATCAAACAAACAGGATGCCATTGCACAGGCCTGCATAGGCTACATGATAGCGTATTTTGTTACCCTGCATCACAGGTTTCATGGCTACACTATCAGTAGCGCGCACACACACACTCACACATACAATAACGCACAGACACAGAGCGCGGAATCCGCGTCCCTAATATCAGCCTATTACATAACAGGCTGACATTTCATACAGAGACGATGCCAGATGATACAAAAATATGCTTCCTTACTTCCCAAGCTCCTCGAACAGCTGATATTCGTCGGTAAATCTCGTGCAGATAGTTAACGCCATCCTGAAGGAGGTGCCAAAGGGTGTGCGGAGACGCGGACAAGGTACACTCACAAACAGTATCCACCACACACAGTCGTCAACGCCGCCCGGTTTTGTCCTGGACCTGCAAACCAAACGGAGGGATTCATGCACAGCTGAAGCGCATCGGCGAGAGCTCTGGTGGGATGATATCTGCGGCAAATACACTGCCTGGGCGAGTGCTTCGGTCTGGACAAGAGAGCTTCCGGCGTTATCGCTTGCTGTGTCTTTATTTTCTTCACATGCAGTGGCTTGTCACAGCTCGTAGACGCAGCATTGTGTGTGCATTGTCTGTGGTGGGTGTCAGTCCAGCGCAGTGAGGAGAGTAGTGTCTCTGTGTGCATCAGACGCCGCACTACCGCACCTACCCCCTGCTGTGCGCTGAGTCCCGCCCCTTTTCCTGCATCCTCACATAGGACAATTACAAATAATAATACAAATACTACTACTACTACTACTATTAATAATAATAATAATAATAATAATAATAATAATAATAATAATAATAATAACAGTCGTAGTATTAGCTTCTAGAAAGAAAACGACCATACATTTTATTTAAAATGACATTTACAACATACACAGAACCACAGGCTCTGGGGCTAGAGGCTAAAAAAGTTGATTATTATAACATTTAAATGTTGAAACAGAAGGAACAATCTGTAGCCTATTAATGATTACTTAATTAGCCTACGTGTTTTCTCTTGTAGTTGTCGAATTTGTTGCGAAGGATCAGTGACAGCACATTTGTGAGAATATTATCATGTATAAGTAAAGCTGGTAGCCTACTTAGTTATCAGATGCAAGCCTTACAGCTGGGGAAGGGAATTTATTGTAGAGGCATTTTTGAAACTATCTTTACATCTTGACAGCAATCAATAAATCAAATGCTCCTACACAAAAAGTAGGGGGAACAACAGTAGCCTATATGTGGTTGTTACCAGACTGTAATAAGCCCAGCCAGCCAATCGTTTCATTTAGATAAAGAAAATACACAAAACTTTATTATTACTTTAATCTTGCCTTACTAGTAGTCACAAACATCATTATAACCTCCCATTGCAACTTCACCGGTCTAATGCCTTCGGGAGAGACCTTTGTAACCCTGACAATGTCATCCGGGTTATTCCAGCCCTGAGACTGCACACTTTAAACAGATGGCTGCTGCATTACAAACTGAGATTGTGGAGTAGAGCTGAAACTGACAATTATTTTCATTATCAATTAGTCTGAAGATTTTAAATGTTTAAAAAGTGATCATATTTTTTGATCATACTTTCTACATTCCTTACTTTTATAGCCAAAACCCAAACATCTTCAGGTTACTATCAAAAATAAACACCAAAAAGCAGGAAATATTCATGTTGGAGAAGCTGGAACTAGACTCGTGTTCATGTACATTAACCAAGCAGGATGTGTCTAATGAAAGACACTATAAAGTTGCATTATGGAAATGAACGCATCCAACATTTTTGCCGCCTTACCCATACTGCTAAAATTCAGAAACTGCTGATTTGATTTAGAGCCCACCAACTTAATATAAAACAATATGTAGAGTGAAACAATAAATTGTTGGAGTACCCTATCAGCTCTTTTTTTAAATTTTAATTTGTAAAATAATTTTATTTATTTTTTTGCTGTTGCAACATCACCTAACATCTGCAGGGGTTGAAAGGCTCACAGCTAATGCAATAGCAAGTGCACATGACAGTCTAAATTTAAGTTTTAAAATGGTTAAAAAAACCATGGGTTCTGGTGCAATTAAAAGTACAACCAACCTCTGCACAATCTCATTCAAATTTTTTATATACCCATATGAGAAAAATATGATGTCATTACACGAAAAGCTTCATGTGGTGTGGCTCTTTGCTGGTGACTACTTGTTTGGCAACGGCAAAGAAGACAATAAATATGTAGATATATATCAGTTACTAGAAGATGAAATTATTGATTGAGGACTACATACTTATGAGGGACATACAGCAAACTGACAATATTTAAGAAAAGAAAAAACAAAGAAATACCAATTTCAATGTCATTTAAACTTTTTTTTATTAAACAATAGGTTTTCAGCAGAGCTGAATAATTTAACCAAGATGCACTTGCATTCCATAAATACATCAATAAATATGAAAATAACACAAAGCTATAGAAGATAACAGTTATGCAAACAAAAGTGACATATAAATAAGAACATACTTGTTTCATAAATTACATGTTTGATACAAACATAAACTTAGTAGGTAAAAGCTGTTGTCATTATCAACTATTTAACAGGACAGTGGGATGGCTTCATCATCTTGTCAAAAAAAATACTTTTCGGTCCATTTAATTTGTCTTTGCAGTAAGTCGATCAGACTCATTAAACACATCTCTCCCAGTCTGTTCAGGGACTTTTGCTGCAGAGAAAAGAAACAAAAAATAATTCATTTGCGTTTTATAAAAGTGAACTAATCATAAAAGTAGATTTTAGTGTTTATGTGCCCTTATAAGGTATAATTTGCCTGTACTTACATGGACAGGATCTTCTGAATCACTTTCTTTACCCAGGGAGCCTCTGGGTCCAGGCAAACCTCTTGGCTTGTGTTCTTCAGAGTAGCACTGCAACACCAAGCAAGACACAGAGAGGAAGTCAGAATATGTTGATGAAGCCAACAAGTGCTAATAATAAAATAAAAAGTATCAATGTTATCACTGTCCAGTTGGGATGAAGGCTTGGAAATGAAGACTTACATGATCTCAGTCTCTTCACAGTGGGAGTTGGCAGGAATCAGCTCCACTTTGGCGATGTGGCGGCCAATGGGTTTGCTCTCTGTCAGGATGCAGCGGCAGTGGAGCTCTACACCCAGGCTCCTCAAACTCATCCCTGTTAGGAGACAGGAGTCACATGTGGTCACAAAGTGCAAAAGTGTGTGTTTTTAACTCTTGATGTACTGAAGAAACAGGACAGCAGAATGTGTGCAGTAGTGGCACTTTAAATGCTCAATACTGTTAGATTCAATTATTGAATGACAAAATAATCTTACCTTCACTGATGGCCAGAAAGGCCAGGAGCACCACGACAGAGGTGACAATGATTTTGCTGCTTTTCATGTTGACTTTTGCAAATTCTGCAATAATTAAAACTAAACGATAAGAATGTCCTTCAGAAAGCTGTCCGATTAAGCCAGAAGTACTGTATGAAAGTAAAGAAAGTGTTTTTCTTCTTCTTCTCGTTCTTCTTTTGCTCAGTTATGTCCCTCCTCTACTGTTCCTTTCTTGGTTCAGCTGCTGTCTCGCTCTGCTGTTTGAATCTAGCGCTGAAGAGGAGAGTTTCAGCTTTATAGCTCCTGGAAATGAGTCACTTCCCTAGATCTGAAGTGTTGCGCAAGCTGGGACTGTTGGCAGCGGAGTGGGAATTTACACTGTAAGGTATTTGACTGACATCTCTGATTTATCAAAAGGACTCATGGGTCAACATGTGTCACTGGAACAGGGGAGATTTAATTGGGAAAAACACAGCGACTACACATCTGCAATAAATCGGTTCATGTGAAAGGAATGTTTGAGAAAAATTATTTGTTAATTTGACATATTGCACAGCGCTTGCCACCGTTGCTCACATCAAGCTTACAGATGAGCTATTGATCAACTGCTAGCTGATTCAGAGATAACATGTGATAAAATGAACTCTAAGGTGCAATCTGTGACTGAACTGCTGATGTCATCTAAAAATTGCATTTTAAAGAAGGGAAATTTGTTGTACCAAGTGTCCGTTCATGAACTCCGTATTGGCATGTCTCTCACATACTCAGCTCTTGTTATTTGCTCTTGTTATTTTGATTCAGTTGCTGTTAACAGCTGGACAGCTTCAATAGCTCTAAACAGCTAAAAGCTGCTAAGTCATAATACTGCTATTAAAACACAATAACAAGAATTTCCAAACATTGCCTTGTACGCACTGCCATGTTCACTGCAGTTAAAGTTCAATATAGCAAGTCAGCTACTTACTGAAGTTCATCAAGGTGACTCATGACTAATGCGCACTACAATGCTTCACTGAACCTGTTAAAGCATGTTATTGGTATTTAGAGAGAGACAGAGAGAAATACAGTGTCTCAAGTTTTGTTTTTCAACTCCTTTCCATAAAAATCTACCAATTTAAATAATACAGTCATAATAAATTGTTTATAAATAATAAACAGCAAATATAATCACAAAGACAAACATTTGAGTTTGTAAACCACATTTTTGCATCCTGAATTAAAAGCACATTATTGCAAGACAAATATGACACTAATCAAAAAAGTCATATATTGCTGGCTCATGGGGCTGACATTCCTAAAGCAAGAGCAGGGGATGTACCAACAACTTTGGCACAGAACCTGATGCAATCTCAGCAAGCTCAAACACATCTGCCCGCAGTTACTACGTCAGAAGGAAGTATGGAGTCACTTTTGTATTTATTCAATTGTTGCCCCATTTTAACAAGACATGATTGAAAGTGATGACAGGAGACAAAATGATGTCTGCTATACTGAATTAAAAAAATTATTTTATTTTTCAGGAACTTTAACAGGAACTAAAATAAATAGTAGACCGCCCAGAAATTCAGATCAGATCTACAACTAGACATTTTGTGGTCATCTTTGCTAGACCGTACTGAAAAGGAAACCAGATGTGAATGTCACATTTGGTGAAATACAGCATGTGATGAACTTCACAGAGAAGTTTCTGATTTAAGTAAATTATATGGTGCGATGGCATGACAGGCAGCATGTGACCAAATCAGGAAACAAATTTTTATCAATTGGTCTTCCCCTAAAATTTGCTCTGTGGTGCTAATATCAGACGATCTTTAGAAAATATAGTGAAGGGAGAATTCTTTAGGGTTGTGTGTATTTATGGTATTTCCCGTTTCATACAAAGCAATGGCAAAGACAAATTCTGAGCACTTCTATTCATGTAACTGATTTGCAAGATTTAATATTGTAGAGCAGGACACAAGCACATATGCACAATAAAGGGAACAGGCTCTATGGCTTCATGAAATCATAGAGGAAGTATTTTGAAATCATCTTTGACAGCATGATACATAGATGTTTGGATATTCCCAGACTTCCTCTTTACCTCATCTAAAACTTTCATCACTGAAGAGAAAGCACTTTAAACATGGTTAATTTTTAACCTCAGACTAAATTCAAGGGGCCCTGCATCGTGATCATGGTTTATCATTTACAGGAATAGCATGTTACTATAAATTTAAGAGGTAAAGTAATGAGTTGGCATGCCAGTTGGTAGTTTGCTACATATTGATTGTATGCCTTGTCATTATTTTTAATGCACATATTCAAGATCTCCAGAGGATGATTCCTATTAACCTTGGTAATCGCCTGATTTTCTACACTGATGTGGTATAGATAATTATGTTTGCCTCAGGATGAATTGAAATAAGCTTGACTTTATTTATAAGGGCTTTTATCAGTTTCAATTTGTCTAGCAGTTCATGGAAAACTACCTGCAAAATCATCAGCCTCAGCTGCAGTTAGTGTTTAGTGCAACTTTATGTTAGAAAGTGTTAACATGCAAAACATAAGCTGCACTTCTCCTGTCACTTCAGCACATGTGGGTTTAGAGCCGGGAAAATACCTAACATTGCTTTGCAACTGCTCTACCACAGACTTTGTGATGGTATAACCAAGCACCTTGCCCCCGAACCACAAAGCTGGCAAGGTGCTTGACCTCGTTCTTGTCCATAACTGTGCCACCGAGTGCATAACTGTCACTCCTCTACATGTGTCAGACCACTATTTCCTTCAGTTCACGGTATGCCTACAGGAACAGCCCATTGTTCTCTTGTTCCACTCTACCTTCCTTCAAAACATTTTCCTCACTTGAGGTCAATGATGCCACACAATCACACTTCATTAAGCTCATGCCAGGATAGCCTGTGTCCTCTATCCACCAAGCCTGCTCGCCCAAACCAGTCCCACCCATTACTAACTGATACCATCCATGGGCTACATACTGATCTCAGAGCTGCTGAAAGAAAATGGTGAAAAACCAAAGACCCCGCTGACCTTAAGGGCTACTAATTGCTCCTATCCTACTTCTCAACAAGCATCAGTGCTGCCAAAACTGCGTTCTATAACAGAATCAGCAGTGCCACTGACTCAAAGAAATTATTTTCCACTTTTGAAGTGGTACTAAATCCTCCTCCACCTCCACCACCCACAAACTTGTCTGCTGATACCTTTGCTGCCGTCCTCACAGGCAAAGTGGCAGCTATAACTAGCCAATTCTCAGAAACATTCAAACTCAACCATTGTAGCAGTTCTACTCCATCTTTTCCTCTGCCCTCCCAGGTCAGTGGTTCTTCACTCTCCTCATTTACTGCTCTCACAGAAAGCTTAGTATCAGAACTCCTGACCCGTAGCCGTCCCACTACATGCCCACTTGACCCGATTCCCACGAATCTCCTCCAAGCCATATCTCCTACCGTTGTCCTGACAATCACTCATGTGATAAATACTTCTCTGGCTTCAGGAACCTTCCTGACCACTTTCAAAAGGGCTTGGTTTCAACTAAACCTCTCTGAGACTGAACTCCTGGTCATTCCAACCAAACAATCTATTCACCATCAAACTACAAATTGACTCCTCAACCGTCACTCTAATCACGGTGGTGAGAAACTTGGGAGTCATGACTGATGACCAGCTGTCCTTTTCAGACCATGTTGCTGCTGTCTCTCGGTCATGCCGCTTTGCTCTATACAACATAAGGAAAATCAGTCTGGTTTTTGATCGGCCCAAAAGGACTCATGTCACTCCATTACTCAGTGACCTTCACTGGCTCCCTGTGGCCTCCAGAATCAAATTCAAGTCACTAATGCATGTATACAGAGTGACTACTGGGTCTGCAACCATCTACCTAAACTCCATAATATAAACTTATGTTCCTTCTCAGCTGCTACGCTCCTCCAATAAACGCCGCCGGGCTCTGCCATCGCTTCACACAAAGCGATCACAGTCCTGGCTGTTCTCATCTGTGACACCACGATGGTGGAACGAGCTACCACACGCCATCAGATCAGGGGCGCCCCTCTCTAATTTCAAGAAACTCTTGAAAACTCATCTCTTCTGAGAACACTTTCTCTTATAACACCTCTAACTCTAATATGCACTTCTTATGCTCTTTGTCTTCTATCCCCTTACTATTATCTTGTATTGATTGCACTTTTTTTGCATTGATTGCACTTTTTGTTAAGTCTTACTTCCTTCCCTAGGTATTTATTGATGTGATCTGTACTATGAGCTCTTGCTATATCTTGCACATATAGCCTTCATCAATATTGGTATAATGTATATAACATTGTATAGTGCATCAAGGTATTGCATAGTATTCCTTAACATAGCTTAGTATAGTATTGTGGTGTAGAGTATGATACTGGACATTTAGAAAGAGGTTGCTCATGCTGATATTCACTGTCTTATCCTAAACTGTGGTTTGCAAACCAAACATTGAAAATACACAAAGAACCACATACTGAATGCAATGAGTTTCAGCTTCAGGAAGTGAAAGCTGGCAAAAAGGAGAACCAGGGAGCCAGTCTCTGGGGATTCCGGGAAATATAAGGGACTTTTTGAATTTACAAATCGCCAGATGAGGGGTTGAAGATGGAGTTGCTTTTTTCCCCTTACAAAAAACATTAAGGAGAGGTACCAATATGAAAGTGGATGGCCCTGTAGAAGTTTACATTCCACTTGTGTGTAAAAAGCAAATCTGACGTTAAGCTACATGCCAAGACAAGCTTGCCGGCATGTCATAACATACCCCTACATTTTTGCCTTGCAAAGGCTTTAAATTTTATTTTTGCAAGCACAATACATACACAGTACACAACACATATGTTATGTACAGCACACATGTAGTATATATTTACATTGACATCAATAAATTACAAACTGCTTTATTCTTGATCTTTGATAGGATTATCTACATGTTTTTTGTACCCAGAAAATCATTTTCTATTTCTGTACACTTTTGTGATTTATTTGAGGGAGAAGAGAAACAAAGTTGCTGAGTGATATTGCAAAGCTATTTAAAAGAAGTATTTCAAAATTCTGTAATACAACAAGATGGACACAGAGAGTATGGTTTGGTGCAGACGAATTCCAGATAATTTCCAATTAACTAGCCATGGGTGTTGCCAAGCCTCAGTTTAGTATGGTGGAGAAGATTATCATATTGTGTGTTAGATACAAACGTCCAAATTCCATCTGTCTTCCTGCTAAGTATCCTCTGTTGCAGCAGAGACCATTTTCATAAGGAAAGGGGTTTCTCCTGCAAACAATGTGTCAAAATTTCTCCCCTGCTTGCTAACAAGACTAGTGTACTCACATGAAGCAAATGTTATCAAAATTAATTATTTATTCTGTCTTTCCTTCTGGATTACAATAGCAGTAATAAATGCACTACTTTAGTCAAAAATCTAAAACACCCTCTTTCCAGAGAACTATTAAAAGTGAAGGAGGGGAAGAAAAAGAGAAGAAAAGGGCTTACAGAACAGCTGTGTATCACAGTTTATTGCTGCGGAGGTTGAATGGCTACTGAATAAAACTACTTCTATCTCTGACTTCAGTTTCAGAGCAGATATGTCTATTATCACTATTGTGGTACTCCTGGTCATCCTGTCCATCCCAGAGGGTGAGTCTAATGTGTCAATACTGTTCAAACATATAAACTGTTATTTCTTTGAAAAAGATTTCTTTGTTGCGAGCACATGTACTTCTGTGTTTTCTGTCAAGTGCCTGTTTCTCATCCGCATATGGCAATCAGCAGTATGTTTTACATTGTTCCGGCCAGATATTAATGTCCTTTTCTGATCCCTCACAACCTCAGGTATATGTATGGGGGATCAAGGAGTGAATCTTCGATGTCGATGCATTGCCAAGGAGAAAAGGCCCGTTGGACGTTACATAGGACAGGTGGAGGTGTATCCTGCCAGCTCTCACTGCAATGACGTTGAGATAATGTAAGCCCTGGGGCCAAAGGTCAACAGCTGTTGTTTTCATTTGTACTCACAAAACATTCAAAACAGGCCTTACGGGATGTCTTATGCAGCTTACGGGATATATTGCTGTGTCTGATTTCTCTGACCTGTCTTTATTCCTGTAGTGCCACTCTTAAAAAGAATGGGAAAAAGATTTGCCTGGACCCTAATGCTCCTTGGGTCAAAAAAGTGCTTAAGAAGAAAGCAAAGTAAGTCAATATTTATAACATACCTTAAGTGAACAAGAAGAATTTGAATTATTGATGTTGAGGGTAAACACTTCAGGATTGCACAGTCTTTATATACAAAGAGATTTTATCATGTTAGGGTTGACTGAAAGGTGACACTTACTATGTTATGGCAGTTCTATAAACAGTTACTCATTGTGTTTACAGGAAAGGATGTTTAAGATGTTTACAGAAGAGTATTTAAGTAATCACTTCTCCTCAACATGGAACTTTCCAGGAAGCTGGTTAATCATTAATTTCATATACTGTCTAATAAGTATGTGGGGTGTGTCTGAACTTTCGGTTCGACAGTCGTGGAACAAAAGTTACTGTCTGTGTGTGTAAGTAAAGTGATAATACAGTGTACATACCTTTTTTTAGGCAAACAGGATGAAGAACAAACCTTCACAGTTTGAGCTTGGATAGAAAGATGGACCTTTTGGAAACACATTCATTCATTTTCATCACCACATCAACAGTTCAAATTGGATCCATGGCTTATACTGACGGAGCACAAATATATGGAGGACCAAAACTAAATATATATAAAAACATTTATCATAATTTAATAAATAAAAATGAATAAATAAATGAATTAATATTTAATAATATAATACACTGATTGAATAAATAAACAATTATGTAATTTAATGCTGGGATTGGCTCCAGCCCCCCTGCGACCCTGTACTCAGGATAAGCGGTTGACGATGGATGGATGGATGGTAATTTAATGCTTAACTGTCAACAGTCACAAATTAAATGAGACACTAAATGCAATTAAAATAATATTATTTGTATATTTATTTACTCATTTAAATATATTTATATTAGGGTTGGGCATGTTAATGTGTTATTATCATGTTAACGCATTAATTAATTAATGCAGACAATTATTTTATCACACGTTAATGCAGTGTTTATTATTATTATTATTTTGAAAGTCCGTTTATCATTGGCTCTGAATACACATAGCTTACATTCAAACCATGGGTCACAGGAGGAGTGGGATGTTGATCAGCCTGCAAATCACCCATCCAAACAAGCAGTGGAGGGAGGCTTCGGCACACTACATTGGATGATAACCAAAAGCAAGACAAGCGAGCAAATGCCAATGCGAAGTGGATAGCTACACACTGTATGCTGAACGTTCTTAAAATCGCAACGTAGTCACTTGGCCCCACGGGTTCTCTCAGATAATCAGAAAGGGAGACAAGCAAGTAAACAGCAGGTGCTCTAGAGTAACCATGGCAACAGCTTCTGTGCACTACACAGCTGTAGAATAATAATAAGATAAAATTTCATAACTTTACCTGATAGGCCTACATCTAGTTTTGCAGGGATGCTTTGCCATGCGAATTCCCTCCTGTTGATGTTCTGATAACTATTTAGTAAACAGTAATAGATTCTGGAAACTCTCAAACAGCGACGATCATTCTCTCTTCCAATGATTTGTGCTGTGTGTCACATACAAAAAGTTCAAGACAATTCAACTTTGGCAGCTGGCGGGCATGTGCGTGAGGCGAGCACCAACAACAACAGTTTAACTCACCCGCTTGTCACTACACCATGGGCTCTGAGCATAGGCCCTAGACTGTTTCTGCTGCTCCCTGATAAAAGAAAAATGTTACCTAAGAAAACTGGACTCTGATCGTATCTTGTTTTAACAAGCTAGATAAAAGGTAATGCCCTGGCAGTGACAAACCGCTTTGGTTTAATATTTGATTTGATTACACTAATGTTTAAGCTCAGATTTACAAGAAATATTTTATTGCTACTGTATAAAGGGAACACTGCTGATAAAAAAGCACCTTATTTGTTTAAAGTGTTTGCAAACCACGTTATTGCACTTTTGTGTATATAGCAGTACATTTAAATTAAAAGTGCACAATACACCACTTTAGAATTAATTATTTAATTTTGCACATAACAATGCGATTAAGTGCAAGAAAATCATGCAATTAATTGCGAATACAAATTTCAATCGATGCCCAGCACTAACTTATATATACATTTATTTATACATTTGTTTCACACATTTATTTATTTATATTTTAATAGACCCATGATGTAACTTGCTGCAGTGAAAATAAAAAACGTGTAAAATTCATCCATCAAAAATCAGGGGGTGGTATCTGCCATGTGATTGACTGCTTTTGCCAAGTCAAGATGGTGGCACCTCTTACTGAAATCTTGTGTGCTACAATGATTTGTTGGCTGTAGCTGTAAAGATGGAGGAAAATGCCAATTCCTATGCTTTTTTAGATCAGATTGAGGGCTTCGCTGAACTAATTGGAATGAGGGTTAGGTGATCTGTGTAAGGCCTCATTTAAATTGAACCATAGACCTGCTGGAGCTGTAATACTGTTTATTCACCAATCAGAGGCTTTAACCCACCCCCTGACTTTTGATGGATGGAGCTGACACATTTATTTACTTTGTTGCAGAAAGTTAAACTATACATGGACAAATTAAAGTATATATAAATAAATTCCAAATAGAAAAATACATGTGTGAATAAGTAAATAAATGAATCAATATATGAATAACTGAATAAATAAATACACAAATAGGTTTTAACATTTATGTATTTCATTTCTCATTTAATTTGTGCATTAAATCACATAATTATGTATTTATTTATCTAAGCATTTTATTATATAATTATTTATAGTTTTAGTGTATTTAGTTTTGGCCCTTAAAGTCCTCCATACTAAGAATTTGTTTTGCTTGATGAGAAACATTCATGTGGCAGCTGCATTGCTCAAGAGGCTTTGCTTAGATCCTGTAACCAACTTTTCAATTTCCTGAGTGCGAGCGAGAAAGGAAGGCACGATATGATGGCACAAACCTGTGTTCTGAACAATATGTTAAACATCATATACTACAAAATTGTTATTTTTGTAAGCATTTTAAATACTTGTATCTCAAATGTGCAGCCGGATAAATATAAAGGACTGTAACAAACTGTAGGTTAAATGCACAATAAAAATAATCAAAGCTATGTTTATGCCTATTTCTTTATAAACATACATACACATTTTCATCTAAAATATTAAGACAGTGATTGTGAATACATTTTGACATTACTTACAAACCAGAAATCTGTTAATGTCTCTCTAAGTCCTTATTATCCTTATTTTTTTATTTTTTTATTCTTTCCCGTAAGTTAATACTGTGTGGGACAGTGGGAGGGGAAAGCAGCGTAAGTCATGTTTTGATTTGAAACCTCAGTTAAATCCATGATTTTATCATAAGTTATGTTGAGTTATTGTGGCTTTGTCATGAGAACATTGTTGAAAGATATAAAATAATGTAGACAGTGGCTATTATTGGCTATCACATTTTTCTATCTTTGAACATAATATTTGATACTGATTCATTAAACTTGACATTTTGAGATTGTACATTAATCTCACACTGAGATCAGATATGAGGCCATACAATAAAACTTAACAAATACCTTTCCCAGAAAGCCTTTTTTAAAGGTCTGTCGGGAAGAGTACTGTAAGCCCTGCTCTGTCCCTTTTCACAGGTTGAATATACCACATATTAGAGACAAAAACATTGTGTGATTGCTCACCCCACTCTATTCTACTAAAAAGTTTTTTGTTTTGGGGGGAGGTCTTTTTGGTGTTAAAAAAATAAAAACAACTGTCCTGAAAATACAATTTGGAAAACAACATTTCAAACAGTGCTTCTTGGGTTGTGTCATGTGGGACAGTCTACCCGCAAAGACAGAAGAAATTCTTAGTGGAAGGACATTGCCACCTGTTGGACACCTGGACTCATTAGCAGCTGATGCTACTGACATTGTAGCCTGTCATTTTAGTACAACAGTACCTAAAAGTTAAACAGTCTTCCATAGAATTCTTATTTCAAGGGAAACATTCAGCTGCGGCACAGCTGTACATACTTACTGAAAGTATTTAGAACAAGAACCAACAACAAGATCAAATTGCAGTTCCTGACCCAGCCTTCACAATGCAGTCTGAATAAACGCCTTCAAATCAGTGCTGCTTGTTCTGGCACAGAGTACGCAGTACATGTGGAGGTCACCTCTATTTTTGTTCTGACGTTTATTCTCAGGAAACTCCACAGAATTTGAAAAAAAAAATAGTCCAAACTTTATTTAAATACAGTATGTAACAGAATGTGACAAAGACATGTCAAGCACTGTCAAAATCCACAGAACAGCTTAAATTCAAGTGGAAATCCAAGATCCAATTTTCAAAGACACACAATAAATTGGGCAGATCATTTTAAATGTCATGCCATTTCAGTTCCTTACATTTCAGCAGCAGCTGTAAAATCACTGCCTGCTGATCACCTAATCTGTTATATTATGAGCTGATGTCACTTCAGGCGGCTGAAGTGAAATTTTACCTATTTACCCTTAAAGCACTTCAAAACCTAGTCAGAGGAAGCTAACAGCCCAGCCTTTTGGGACTTTTGGGATACAGCTGCATGTAAAAAAAACAACAAAAGAACCTTACTTTGAAGCTGGGTTCAGTCAATTTGCTTGGCGGACATCACTAGGCTTTAAAATTGTAAATGGACTGTAGCTTACTTGCATAGTGCTTTTCTAGTCACACACTGACGGTAGAGGCTGGGGTGCCAACTGCTCATCAGAAACAGACACTAACATTGACACAGGAGCTATTTACATAAGATCCAGTATCTTGTCCAAGGACCCTTCAAAATGCGGACTATACCAGATGCTGAATCTTTTGATTAGTGGGCAACCTGATCTACCTTTTGCACCTCATTCTATAGTAAAACAATCTCTTCATAGGTACAAGTTGTATGCAGTTGCAAAAGGTACATCAATGACATATTTGGACATGATTAGTCCATTCCTATCTAATACAATGCTAATTAAATAATATATGAACTTAATAGAATAGTCATGAGCTTTGAGTACAAACTAAAATAATAAGATTACAGACACACAGGTGTCATTTACACTGCTGGGGACATGTCCCCACCACAAGTATAGGCTACGTGTTTGTTCAAATAGCTTGCAACGAGAAAAGTTAAATAACAAAAGAAAATGGTTTTAGAAAGGCACTAAAAGGAAACATGCAATGCAATTTATATTATAGAAACAAATGTGCATTGTCCAAAAAAAAGTAACACAAGCTAAAAACAATCTACTGATTACTGCATTACATTCTGTTACATTTTTATATAGTGAATTGTCACCCGTCACCCGAATTTTGTGCTTGCCTGCACAAATAAAGAAATTCCTCCCATAATGGTGCAGGACATGTCTCCAAAATGCAGGAAATGAAGTGTTTAATGCTCAAAAATTTCTGGAGGAGGACCACCAGGTCCCAAACTCATATATTTCATAATTTAATATTTCTTCAAAATAGTGTTAAAATATCTTCTCATCTTCTTCTCGTAAACCCAATATCTTGAGCTAAGTGTAGACTGGAAATGATAAATGCTGTTTTTTTTCCATTTTGGAAAAATTTAAATGTTTAATGTTTGATTATTATTTATTTAAAGGGAAAAGGTTTATGCAAATAGTGCCTGGTGGTTGAAAAATGTTGTTTTACATTTTAAAAACGGTAACTCTTGTTAGCATGAAAGAATTGGGAGTTACTGTTCTAGGCACTGTAGTAATAATGTACCTTGTCGAGTGGCTGCAGATATGCTAGAGACAAGATGGTGTTGGACCTGTAGCATCGTTTAACCCCATGCCTATTCTAACGTTACATTTCAAGTTATCGACAATGTCAGCAGCAGTTTACTTCCATAAGGTAAACGCCCACTTTTGGGAAGCGGAAGACGGAGCAGCTCTGTTTGTTTCGTGGTGTCTTGCCGTAAACTGGAAGCAATTGAACTCCATTTCGATTGCACATCTGCAGGCATCATGGATTGTTTTGAACTCTGGATGCAGTGAGGAAAAAGTCGCTGTTGCAGACATGTAAGGCTGGATAGACAGATAGGTTGCGGGTTCATCTAAATATGGCAAACTGGTGAAAGGTAACGTTAACGCTTTTATTTTTGACGGATACGGTGCTCTCTTCTGTTTGATGATGTTGTAGCTACGCAAGGTTTGCAGATACCCAGAGTTAAGTTACCTCGCTAGCTAACCGGGATGAATCGTAGCAAACTTTCAGCAGGCCCACATTGAGACATTAATGTAAATTAACTTAATTACATTAATTAAAATACAAATAAAAGACGTCATTCACATCATGTCTATTCGCTAACGCATCGCTTTCCTGCTAAAATAACACATGGTTGCTTGTCACAGTAACAGCTGCCCACAGTAGCATTGATTATTTGTCTGTTGGGTCATTTATAAGCCCCGTTGTCTAAATGTTTTCTTTATTGTTGTTAACGGTGGACGCTAGCGGTTTCCTGTTGCCTTATCTGCGCTTGCGTGTGTGTGTATGGCTGTCTCCAGGTTGCCTTCCCGTCACGGTGCTCCCCAGCCGGCGTCTCTGCTGCCATGGAGGTGGGCAGCCTCCCTGTGGAGCTGTGGAGGGTTATCTTAGCCTACCTGCCTCTCCCTGACCTGGGCCGCTGCTGCCAGGTGTGCCGTGCCTGGCGGGAGCTCATCCTCTCTCTAGACAACACCCGCTGGAGACAACTCTGCTTAGGCTGCCGTGAGTGCCGACATCCCAACTGGCCCAGTCAGCCCCATCTGGAGCCCCCATCCTGGAGAGAGGCCCTGAAGCAGCACGCCCTAGCCACCCGAACCTGGACTCAAACCGGCCCAGAACTCCAGTCCTCTGCCTGCCTCCTGTTTTTCCGTCGTAGAAAAGACCGCAGGGTTTGGCATGTGGGGCCTGGATGTGAGTTTGAGACCCTACGCGGGGCCCTTGCGGTGGCGGGGCCATATGACCGTGTGCTTCTCCATCCAGGGGTGTATGAGGAGCAGGCTGAAATGGTGCTGAAGGTGCCTGTGGAGCTGGTTGGGCTGGGACAACTGGGCCAGGTGGCCCTCCTGGTGTGTATGGAGCAGCAGTGCCCTACTGCCAGGCTGTGTAATCTGGTGTTCATGCCACCCTGGTTCTCCACTGTGGTCTACAAGGTAAAGAACAGCTTGTCGTGATGTTTTCTTTATACAGCAATCAAGTGTTCAGACTAACCTTGACTGCTCACTCCTGCGTCTTCAAGTATCTTAACAAAATCCGGTCTAAATAAATTGTGCCTTTCTGCTGAATCTGCCTGACCAGTCCAGTCCAGTAACCTTTCTCTCTCTGTTTTGGTCTAGACATCATGGGGTCACGTCCAGCTAGACAACTGCAACTTTGAGGGGGCTCAGTTGCAGATTCGCGGCCCAGGAACCTGCCAGGCTCGATTCTGCTCCTTCTCACAGGGCAGCTCAGCCCACTTGCTGGGCATTGTCCTTAGTTTATTCGACAGCTGTGACTTCTCTGGAAGTGACACGGCTTCTGTGACAGTTGAAGGTCCTCCGGTTTCAGAAAGGAGCTGGGCTTGCAAACACTTGGCTGCCCTGGCCAGGACATTGCCATCATGCAGCGCGTCTGGGAATAATAATGGCCCTCCCAGTGGCCGTCTGGCTGGCTCCACTGGTGGGCATCAACCTCAAGGCGCTAATGTTAAAAAGGAACATGTGAGCATAGAAGACTGGCAGAGGAGGACTGGGGTAGATGCAGTGTGTCAGGGCACGGTGATTGAAGATTGCTGGAGTGATGGTGACTGCAGCGAGGGAGAGGAGGAGAACCAAGATGGAGGAGGAACTAAGAACACCAAAACCCCGTTTACACTGGATTACAAAATTCCATGTGACCATCATGGCCTATCTCATCTGCTCAAACCCCGGCCAGATGGCTCTCTGCCACTAGCCTCCTCCCCAAATCCCCCATCGGTGACCCCTGAACCCCTCAGTCTTCAGCAAGAACTAGACAAGGACCCGGAGGCTCAGATGTTGGCAACATCCACCTTTGGCTGTATCCTCAGACGCTGCCTATTCAGGGAAGGGAAGGGTGGCGTGCATTTGTCTAATTACGGACAAGCTCGGCTGGAGGGCAATGTTTTCCGTGGGCTTAACTATGCCGTCCGCTGCATCCAGAACTCCACGGTAAATAAAATCATCGTTTTTCAGACTAATGGAGTGGTACTTAACTGTATCTTAACACATTTCAAGTGTATTTGTTCAATGACTTTTAATAGGCACCATACATTTTAAGTCATGTATCAAGTTAAGGAAGCAGCTCTGATCATGAGAAATTAAGCAGCAGTTTCTTTTTCAAATTGTTACTTGAGCTCCCTCTCCTTCTCTCTCTCACCTTCTTCAGATAGTGATGCTGAGAAACGAGGTGTGTGAGTGCCGTGCATCAGGTGTGTTCCTGCGCCTCTCTGCTCAGGGCCTCATCGCAGAAAACAACATCCACTCCAATGGGGAGGCAGGGCTGGACATCCGAAAAGGGGCTAGCCCCATCATTGTGGTAGATGTCACATTATTAAAAAAGAAGAAACAAATGATCCCCTATGGTTGACAAGATAATCTTAACATGAAGTCCACTCACTAGCTATTTCCAGAACTTTCAACAACAGTCATCATGGATTAATACATAACACAATAAAAGTGATGTATAGAAGCTCACATTGGATTACATTGTTTGTAACATCAGTAGGTACATTTCCAAATGTATGTGCTTTTAGTATGACCGTCTTTTGTACTTCATTTTTACACTCTCAATCTGTCTTTCATTCCACAGTGTAACAAAATACACAGTGGTTTGCGTTCAGGGGTTGTTGTGCTTGGCAATGGGAAAGGTTCAATTCGGAGCAACCAGATCTATAACAACAAGGAAGCAGGCGTGTATATTCTCTTCAGTGGGAATCCTGTGGTCAGGTGAGTAGGACTCTGCAAACATTGAACTTGCCCAAGAATGTGTAGTCCCTGCTTGCACGTGGGTTTACCCCCCTAGTAAGGACAAAAGGCAGGGGGGGTTTTATAGCATGAAAGCAATATTGTTTAGCACTCCATGGCTCAAAACCACCACTATAAGTATGTTTCACAGCAGATATTTTGACTCACAGATGTTTCCCAGTTAAGTTTGGACAGTGTGAAAATAAGCCAGCATGTGATGTTAAGGGTGCAGTTGGTAACATAAACAAGTAGGCCTAACCCAGTGTGCCTGCATAGACTACTACATAAGGTCTGAACTTTTTCAATATCCTCTCCTCACGTTCTCTCTTAGCGGGAATCACATCTTCCAGGGCCAGGCAGCAGGGATAGCTATAAACGAGAATGGCAGAGGGATGATAACAGGTGTGTGAGTAGAACTGTCCCACCTCCTTTTCCACATTGGCATGCCAAAGGTGTTCTTTATGTCCCCTCTTTTGAAGTGTGCCAGCGACAGAATGTAAAAGCACCATTTGTGGTTAATTCCAGAGAATGTGATCAAAGAGAACCAGTGGGGGGGTGTGGACATCCGCAGAGGAGGAGACCCCATCTTGAGGAACAACTACATCTGTTATGGTTACTCAGACGGCATTGTGGTGGGAGAGAGAGGCCGTGGACTTATTGAAGGAAACCACGTCTACTGTATGTAATTTAAGCCTGTTAATGGCAGCATCAAACATGTGTTGTGACATACAAGCTCATCTTTGATCTTATCTATTTCCTCCTCTTCCTTCCTTCAGGTAACAGAGGCTGTGGTGTGTGGGTTATGTCGTCCAGCCTCCCACAGCTCCTGGGAAACTACATCACCCATAACTGTATGTACGGGCTGGCAGTGTTCTGCAGGAAGGACCCACAGAATATCGAGGCCAGAGAGGGGAACTGGCCGGGGCAGGAAGGGATTGGGGGAGACGGAGGTAGTGGGGAAAGGAGGGGGGTAGATGGAGAAGGGAGAGAAGGGCAGGAGAACTTGAATGAAGAGGGGGAACTGTTTGCGTGGGAGAGTGATCTGGACAGTGAGGATGAGCGCCACTCTGCCCGTCGTTCCATCAGTGTCGCCCTGGTGGAGAGCAACTGCATGACCTACAATGGAGGTAATGAATAGACCTGCAGTACATAGTGCCAGGTGGAAAAAGTCGCTCACTTTCTGTCTCTAATGTCCTCTCCATCTTTCCCTCTTCCTTTCTGTAGCGGTCGGTCTTTATGTGAAGAGCAGTGAGCCCCTGAATGTTTTTGCTAACCTCCTGAACAGTAACCGTGGCACTGGCATTGCTGTGCTGCAGAGCAGTCAGCTGACCCGCCTGGTTACAAACTGCGTTCTTGAAAACGGTCGGGGTGGCATTACGGTGGAGAAAGACTGCCGAGTGGAGCTGCGTGGTAATGGCATCTATAAAAACAGTGGCCATGGTGTCAGTTTCAGTGGTAATGGGCAGATTGTGGAGAATGATGTGGTTGGAAACCGTGGATATGGGATCCAAGTCTCTGGCGGTGCTGACATCAAGGTGAGATGGACTGAGGCATGAATACCGTTGTAACACTACACATAGCTCCTTAATAAAGTATTAACACTGTACTTGCATTTTTCATGATTTTATCATTTTTATCTTCAGGTATTGCGCAACCGTGTCCAACCAGCACAGGGCTGTGGCATTGCTGTGCAAGGGCCAGTAAAAGGTGTTATCCATGACAATCTCTTGTTCCAGGGCCACCCTAGAAACAAGAAAACACTGCTACATATGGATCCTGGTAATGACAGCTGTGTGTTGCGCAACAACAGTGTCCTAAGGCATAATAACAGGTAGGGTTCAAGTGCAAAAACAATAATTTGTGATTATTTTGACAGATTTCGCAATTCGCAAGTCTGAAATTTAGTTTTCACTGAAATAAATATAAAAATGATTTGATTAAAAAAGTGATTTTGCTGGGGTCTGTACCAAACAATTGTGTACTTACATCTGGAGAATATTCAGGCAAGAGCATCTCTATAGCATCACAGTGCTTCATTTATAATGACATATTTTACCTGTATCAAAAAATTGCAGCTCCTGCGATTTAGATATTGCACATGGCCATTTTATTTTGATTACTTGTTCAGCCTTAAAAACAGGTAACTAAGCAACCGGCAACAAAAAGTGCTGTTGATTTACCTGATAAATACTGCATTACTGTATAAAAATATAGTAGGTACAATAACTTATTTATTACTATTTAACATCTTTACATTTTTCTTTAAGCTGTACATCTGCTCCTCCCTGGGTTTTGGAAAGCCCTCCACCTCGTCCACTGGCCAGCTCCCCTTCTGGCCTTGCTTCATCCCAGTATCCTTCACGACTTGGAATTTCTATGACAACCAGGATCAGTGCCACTGTAGAAAATGGTTGCCATAGCGGCAGCATGTTCTGCTCTATCCTGTGAATACTGGCAAACACACGGAAATCAATATGAGGTCAAGATAAATCAAGAGGTCAACATCTGGTCAATTTTGACTTTGTGTATTTCATACATTTGGGGCACTCTTGTCCTTCCAAAACGATGCCCTTCTGTTGGGGTGGAGTGAATGTCCTATGGAGTGAAGCTGCTCCCAGTAAAACAACTAAAGGGGCCATCCACCTTCCAGTGCATAAGGGTGACAAAACATTTTTGTAAATCTGAAATTTGTTTTTTTTTTTGGTATGTTTATGAAATATTTCCAGTGCACTTATCAAATGTAGATTAAAGAAGGAAACTGGAGTCCAACACATTCAAACAAAATCACAGTCCTACATCTTAAAACAACCATTTCCATACTGAAGCTTTAAGCTTTTCATGTCCTTTTACAAGTTGGTCTTTTTTGGTTTTGTCAGTTTGCTTCTGAGACTCGCTGGTTAGGAAGTGCACATATAAATCCTAGCAGGAGTCAAGAGTCTTCAGAGGTGCCAGCTTCATTTATGCTACAAAGTAAAGCTGTGCCTTGTTTGACTTTCTAAATCAATCAATGATTGTAGCTAGGGAAAGTCATAGTGTGAGGTGTATATGCAAAAAAAATACAAAAAAACAAAGCCAAACTTAAGCTTCTGCCTCTTGCACAGAGCTGCTCTGTTTCCTGGTGAGTGTGTGTTTTGTGTCTTGTCCTCCGTGTTGTTAAAATTTGATGGATTCCAAATAATATCAGCAAGCTGCAGTGACACGCAACCACACAGACTCACTTGGTAATAACCAGTTATAGAAGGGCGAAAAAAATATGTTAAATGTGCTACATGTGCAGTCTACAAATGTGCCTATACGTTTTGACTGTCTAAAGCTAGATGTTTTTTGTCATCTAGAATTTGTTTACACATCATTACCCCATTTTTTTGTATCTTGTACAGTAAACAGTAAGTAACAATGTACAACTCAAAATTCACCACTTTATTTGTCTACAAAATGCATTAATAAACAGTTCTTGTTTGTGGCATTTCCAATTCTTTTAGTACTTCCTCTTCATCCAACTCTCATCTCCTCATCTTAATCTTCAGTGCATTTTCTTGCGTTTCCGTCTTTCCATGAACTGATCATATTTGACCAGAGGTAGGACTAGAGAGGCCTGCCTGTGGTCATCTCGCAGTCCACCCTCGTCCGCCTTTCCCCGGGCAGGTTTAGTTAAAGTCAGTCCCATTGACTTTGCTACTTCAATCATCCTATAGGACGTCACAAAAAAAAACAGTCTGTGTATGTATGCTGGCAGCGTTCTTATAAAGCAGTGTTTTATGTGGCGTAGTTCAAGTCAAAAATCCTACAATTCACAACTTTAATCATAAGCAGAAAGAAAAGAATAAATGCAGCTGAGTTACCACCACTGACCTTAACAATGGTCTTCTGGTGTTATTCAAACAGTAACAACTAGTGGTTTTTTTATATTTCCGTTAACATTAACTGCATTTGCTTAACTGCAATGCAATGTGTAAAAAAACAATACACTTACAATACAAAAGTTTCTATATATAAATGCAAACTTAGCCTTTTCTTTTTTTTACCTGGCCTCGGTGATTGCCAGGTCACGGTGAAGTAATGTTAGGTCAGCAGTCATGTGACCCATATGCAGCAGCAGGACCAGGGAGTAAGCTGCTAATTTGGCACGCATTGATGAAGACACCATGTTCTGGACCCTAAAAGGGAATGGTGAGGTGAACAAGTGACACCTGTGTGTGTTTGTATACAAGACTGAGCAGCCAAACCACAGAAAATGTATTTGTATGTGTTACGATACAAAAAATGGTGCAAGAGACAATTGTAGACCCTTTCTGAAACTTGGCAAAGACTATTCAAAGTGATTACTATTTTTAATATGCAATTGCAATTTGAATCCAGCCAAATAAAAATTCCAGACACATGTCAGTGGTTATGAAATGCATGTTTACAAGGCATTACTTATATAATAAAAAATGTGCAAAACAAATTCAGTCCCTGCGGATATTTTACTATGTGATAAATGTGCCGCAGTTCCATCATACCTGCCATTGTTGAAAGTCTCCACAGTGAATGTTCTCAAAAGTTTGCTCTGAATGATGCGAGGACAGCCTTCCTCCTGACCAACTGTAAATGTAAACATAAATCTAAATTAGTGGCTGCTCCAGACACGTCAGAGACGTGGGTGGGAACACTTTTAATACGTATATTAAGAAGGAAAAACAACATAACTCACACTTGCGGGTGACACTTTTCTGCCGTGCCAGTTTGAGAAGCAGAGATAGGTAGAAGATACAGCGCGCCCTTTTATCTCTGGCTTCGCCTACAGTTGCCATGTTCTCCAGGTGTTTCACGACACACAGGCTCCTTGAATAAATAGTTTTAAAAAACACATGTTAGAACGCAAGGAAATGAAATTTAGCTTAATAAAATGTCTCAGCACGCGGAGGCCCTTTCTTTGTCACACTACCCTCCGTCATCTCTCATCTTCTGCAGCTCCTCAGGGGTGAGTGCTGCCATCTTGGAACCAGCCTGCTCCAAAGCCCCAAACTCGGCTGGACTAATGACTGTAGATACTGATTAAGGACGGAGGCCCGAACAACCAAACTGAGCTGCAGCTTTCACCTCCAACTATTGAACACTATCTGTTCCCTGCATCTGCTGCTCTTGCATTTCCTTATTAGCACTCTCACATAAAAACACAAACAAAGAGGATACTATCGTCAAACAGGTAGACGTTCTCAGGTCTGTCGGCGTCTGCATTGCAGGGGGGCAAGTGGAGAGCCAGGTCTCCCTGGGACTCCGTCTCAGCCACTTCCTGTTGTAGAGCTGAAGGCAGAGAGAAGAAAAATGATAACAAAACAGACCTCTCTGTTCTATATGGTAAACTCTCTCATAACTATTTCATGACTTGTGAACTCATGACTTCCACATCCATGACTAGCTTACCTTCCAGACCCTTCTGGTCGATCACAGTGTTGGCAGCCTTAGCCACTGCTTGATGTAGGGTATCACTGCCCACCTGATTCAGCCTGCGGGAACTCAGAGCTCTCTTCTGTTTGTTGGTGCCAAACGCCTCAATCAAAGAGTCAACCTAAAGAGAAGGTGCGACATACAATTAAGACATTAACACCAAGTTTATTCTTACTTAAGCCCAGTCTTCTCTTTTTCTAATAAAAAATAACAGAACAAATAATCACCTTGTCTCTGTAGGTCAGAGTAGTGTCCTGGGGTTTTGTAGCCTCTGTTGTGTCTGCTGATAGAGAAAGAAACAGCACAAATACATAAAACTGCATTTAGATTGACAGAACCTTGAGCCATTCATTTCAAAAAGACGTCCATCTGGTTGTTTTGCATAATTATCTGTAACTTGGGGTGTGTAGAGTCATTATAAGCAGCATTAGGGCATGATTGCTGCCTTCAACATTGTAATCAACACACACTGGTGATTTATTGTCCTTTTACCTGGTATAACAGGTTGCATGTTGAAGAGTTGAGCACTGTGCACCTCCATTTGCATGGTCTGCTTGTTCAGAACGCCTACATAATATCTAAACAGACACCAAACATCACACTAATTAAATCGCTTCACAGTGTTAGTTTGTCACAGTCACAATATCTCAAAATATGCTACACATTAACATACTTGCAAAAGTTGTTGCATTTCAAGGACCCTGTTCCAAAATTATTTCCAACATAGGAAAGTCTTTCTGATTCAGCAACCTAGACAGGGGGAACAGAAGCAACACAACAATGAGAGCCAGTCTAAACAAGTAATCTCATAGATACAAGGTACAGTGCAAATACACAGCACTGGGGATGAAAGTAGCCTTTCAGTCTTTCTCACCAATATCCGTCTGCTCTTTTTCCTGGGATTACTCTCATCTGTGTTCTTGTACATCGTGATATCCAGCCTATCTCCATTTTTTACGCTTCCGTTTGAAAAGCGGACTGTAATGGGGAGAAACCTGTCAATTATTGTCATGAACACATTTAGGACTTAAGATACACGTGAACATTAAGTTGAATTAATTCAAACAGCAACCCACAAGATATAATACATTTATGAACAACGTTTGCTTTGTGCTGTTGTGTAATTTAACTTCGTACACACAATAAAAACCTCAAACTCCACTCTGGCCAGCAGCACAATATTTGACAACTAACTTAGCCCTGTTGCTAGCACCCACGTGTGTACTACAAATGGGTGTTTAAAATAATTAAGATAAGCACGACCCGACATTGACAGGCACGATTACAATTACAATTTTGTTCTAAAAAACGTTTCGACAGCCAACAAATGTGAGATCGTCACCAATAACAGCTTTCTCGGACTCTCTTTCCTCTCCACAACACACCAACGAGCAGGAGGCAGCCATAGTTGTTTTGATGGGATTCCAGGTTAGGCAAGAGGTTTCACTCCCTTGTAGTTCCGGGTTCGCAAAAGATTCCCGTCGAGGCTAAGGCTTTCGGCCAAGGTACAAAACTCGGCCAGAAATGTATAATGTATAATATATAATGTATAATACAATATTTAATTTAGAAATAAGAGTGCTATTCAATAGGTGAATTGCTACTGCTAGTGGCAGTGAACTCAAATAGTATTGTATTTTGCACATTGGCAGTATAAGGGTTTAAATCTGGATATGTATTGGCTATTTCTCAATGTGACTTTGTAAAAGATAGATAACAACTTAGATAACCGTCCTGCCAGCTAATAAACAGGTTTACATTGTTGTTGTTATAAAAATGATAATGTAATTTATGTGTCAGAATCAGCTTTATTGGCCAAGTAGGCTAAGTGTACACATACTAGGAATTTGACAGTTTTTTCCCCCATCACGCTAAATGTACACAGAAATAGACATAATAGCCAAGAATAAGGATAACAAAGCTAAGTAAATAAAGTAAATAATAGACAGGACTGGTATGTACACAAGAATGTGAAAAGGTATAGATAGGTGTTATAAAATTTAATGTAGTTCTTAAACCATTTATTCTTTCTGCAGTAAATGCAGTACTTGAAAATAACTGTTCTTATTGTGTTTTTAGTATTATAAATACTGTCATTCATATTGGAAAGGTGTTTTTTAGGTATCAACAGACATAATTCATCAGCCAGATCAAAGTGCTTCACGTGCAAACTTCATTCCAAACTATGCAAAATACATAGGCTGCATAAGTACTAAATAAAGATATATTTGTTAATGTTAAAAATATTGACATAATAAACAGTAAAAAAACAAACAAATTAAATAATGAAGTTACGATTGTTCAGGGGGCTCGTCCATACAAAAAAAACTCATGACACAGTATACAGACCTACATTCTCTATTCTTCTTTGTTTTTAATCTGCTAGAATCCCCCATACATATGTTCTATTAAAGCCATGTATATTAAGGCAAATGCAATGTATATCCTTTAAAATAGTAAGATTTTGTTGTAATTTTTATTGAAAATATAAATTATAAAATAAATAAATGTTTAACATACTGTGTATGAGAAGACAGGGGCAGAATGAGTATTTAAAAAAAGGTGAGTGACAAGTGACATCCATAAATCAAAGAGTAAAATCTTGACTCTCTCTATACTCTTTGGATACCCAGGCTCTGTGGCTGCAGCAGCGACACCTTCTGGGTGTAAGGTATAAATTCAGCCCTTCACCTCGGCGAGGTCATGGGCATGGAAATGAAGCACAGCGCCACCGTGTGAGTCTGGTTGGGAAAACCCGTCTGAGTGTGATAAAATAAATGGAAATCATAACACGTCCATGTCCGACCCGGATAGTAAATGACAGTCACTATCTGTCTTGTAAACGGCTGTTATTTTTGACTGCGTCCAGGGGTGACACTGACAGACCTGTCCAGCTGCAGTCACCGTGAGCGCACATCACGGGCAGTTTTCGCCCAAACAGCCAAACCATTCAGTTCGAGCAAATTATCAGGTAACGTTAGTGGACCACAGGGGCAACGCAGGACGTCGCAGCAGAAATGTTGGCTAGCTAAAGCTACATTTGATGGAAAAAAGCTGCTTTGACATAAGCGGTCTAGCCGGGTGGCCGTATGCTAACGTTACTGCTTCTGTCCTAGCTAACAGGCAATTTGCTGGTTAATTGCCAGCTAACTTTAGCCTTGTCAGTTTCTGGCCAGGGCCCTGTTTCTGTCTCGTGTTACCTACGCTTTCTTCAATTCAAGGTAATTATTCCTGTCTCTCTAATCTCACCTTTATAACATAAGCTAGTTACGTTAGCTAATGTGTCCAGTGTAAGCCAATCTAATGTTAGTCTTGCTAGCTAACTTAACTATCCCATACCATCTAACGGTATTACAGCTACGCTCTGTACTCTGTAGCTACTGTGTTATTAATGTGTTGTTGTCACGTTAACTAAATACACCAAGCATCAGTAAACAATTGGACTAACGTTGGTTGAAATCCTAATTACTTTACAGCATATTGTTTGAGCCCACTGGGAAACATTGCTCTTGGTGCACATGAATTCATAAGCTCTCTGTATCTGTAACACCACAAAATAATGTCTTTCAGCTTCACAGTTTTAGGAAGTAGAAAATGCTCTTCACTGTTTCCATTGTTTACCAACAATCAAAGACTCAAAGATGTTCAGTTTACTACAACACATGACAGGGGAAAGCCTCAAATTTCAGATGCAGACTTTTTTGGTCGACAAATTATTGAAAAAATAATTTGATTATCAAAATTGATACCACTGATTGGTTCAGCTTCCAAACATCAGATTTCTGCTCTCCGGCTTCAGCCGCCTTCTATCTTCTGACCTGCTTCTGTCTTTAGGGCCATGGATTTCCCAGGCCACTTCGAGCAGATCTTCCAGCAGCTCAACTACCAGCGCGTCCACGGTCAGCTGTGCGACTGTGTCATCGTGGTGGGCAGCAGACACTTCAAGGCCCACCGATCAGTGCTGGCGGCCTGCAGCACCCACTTCAGAGCCCTGTTTACCGTTGCAGAGGGGGATGCTAGCATGAACATGATCCAGCTGGACAGCGAGGTTAGGATCTTAACAGTGTTGTGTAAAAGAGGGCAAGGATGGTGATATTACAAAACAACTCATCAACTTCAGATAACAATGGTGGTGATAGTAAGTCAGTAAAAACTTCTGACAAGTCTTAAATTCTCTGTATCAAAGATGATCAGTGAACTTCTTGTGTACCTGCAGGTGGTGACAGCTGAAGCTTTTGCTGCTCTGGTCGACATGATGTACACCTCCACACTGATGCTGGGCGAGAGCAACGTCATGGATATCCTCCTAGCAGCTTCACATCTGCACCTCAACAATGTAGTCAAGGCCTGCAAACACTACCTGACCACTCGCACCCTACCCATGTCCCCATCATCCGACAGACCCACTCATCACCACCCTCAACAGGAGCAGCATAGGCACAGGCAGCAGCAGCAGCAGCAGCAAGTAGTAGATTTAGCAGCGAACCCTAATCTAGCAGCTAATGCTAACCTCGCAGCAAACGCTGCCACTTCAAAGTTGCAGCGTTCCTTCCTCCTGCAGCAGCTGGGGCTTAGCTTGGTGAGCTCTGCTTTGGGTGGCATGGAGGAGGACAGCGTTGGAAATGTAGTTAGCAGGGGAGTGGTTGAGCAGAGAGCCTCCTTCCCCATCCGTCGCTTCCACAAACGCAAGCCTTCTCTGGCCCTGGGCCTGTCAGAGGAGAGACCCAGGCAGAGGCAGCGTCCCTCTGCCCCTAATCTGGGGTTGTTAGGAGAAGGAGGGGTGAACGCAGAGCGAGACGAAGGAGCACTACTCTCCCCGGACTCCCACAAGATGGGGGATGAATCCAAATTGGACGCCACAATCACTGGCCTAGTAGGGGTGTCCCAGGATGATCCTCAGATGCCCAGCCAGTCGGACAGTGGACATTGTGAGAGGGAAGACTTGGGGAGAATGCAGGGAGGGGTGAGCAAGGAGGAGGACATGGAAGACCAGGACCAGCAGGACAATAGAGCAGGGGTGAAGATCAAATCAGGGACAGAGGAGGCCGAAGAGCAGGAACAAAAGGTAAAGTTGTGGCTTGATTTGCTTGTTTGTGACAAAGTAACTAACTCTCATTAAGCCTTGTGCAACAGCATTTCATGTTTGTATTCTGAATATCACATACATTTTCAGCAAGCTCTCTCAGTTGCACAAATGTGCTGTCATAACCTCTGTCACCTTGGTGAACGCTACCTGCCTGTCCCTGAGATTAGATCATCAGTATAATGTTTGCCCCTCTATTGCTCTATATAAGGCTACATGTTACACAAGAGTAAAAAGAAGAATCTCAAATTTTATAGCTTTTAAGTCATGCCACTGAAAATCAGTAGACAGAAACAGAACAATTTTAAGCGTGTCAGTAGTTAAGTAGTTAATTAAGGGGCCCAAAACAAGAATAATGCATAGTTGGCAGCTATATTATAGTATGGTATAGTCATCAGAGCAGCTCCGCAGTGTGACAGAAGTGGTTTGAAATGACGTTGGATGTTATAAAATATCTGGCCAAAGCAAAGCAGTTCATGACTTAAATGGGAAGCAGTCATGGAGATTGACAGTAGAATATAACAGTGTGTAAAGTAAGGTGCAACAGAGGATGATCCCCAGTGACAGCTGTATTGCCTAAAGACTGTGACGGACGGTATGACGATACACTTAGCTCATGAGATGACGCGATATATTTTAACACTAAAAAATCCTCAAAGCACGACATGACTGGACTCTTTTATTCGACTGAAAGTCCCAAAATGCAAAACAATGCCGGTGCCTTTTTATTGCTTATATATTTATATATATCATATATTTTGCTTATATATTATTTGTGCCTTGTCTGTCACTCTGTCGCCATTTATTGTTTCCACAAGCTACCTAAAATGCTGCCACACAAACAATTTAAAAGTGGCGGAGGCATCTTCTATGCTAATGTGGTGGTCACAACCCTAGTAAAGACGGTGTGAGAATTTCCCTAACATGTGCTGAACTGTATTAGTTGTCATCCCAAGATATGCTTGTAAAATAAAGTAATTCATAAAATCTATATAATAAAAATATTTTCAAACCTCTCAGCATCGGCAAAACATGATGATGATAGTGATGATACTGTGAACAGAATATTCCTTTTAGGCTGCTCTAGTTTACCTGTTGTCTTTGCATGCTCCTTGTCATCTTACAAATCTCTTAGATGAAACTCCTCCTTTGCTTTAACTAGGTGGTGGTTAAACGAGAGCCGCTAAGTTCGCCTGAGCCAACTGATGAAATCAGTGACGTCACATCACAGGCTGAAGGCAGCGACCGGGCTGAGCCCGGAGGCCAGGAGGAGGAGGAGAAGGCAGAGCTGAGCCCAGAGAGCAGCGACCGCAGCTTCACCTCCGAACCCCAACCCAGCTCTGACTCCCTGCTGCAGCCCAGCACCCAGCTTCTCCTCAAGAGCAGCATGGGAGGAGGCAGCGGAGTCGGAAGAGGCTTTGGGTGCAATAATGGACTCGGAGGCAAACCTGGTTTTAGTATTTCCAGCTTCCTTAGCCCTAAGGATTACGGAAGTGGCGGTACAGGGTTGGTTGCTGGAGAGGATGACCTCCCTAACACAACAACTGGTGATGCAGTAGCGCATCACTTCCTGCTCAGACAGGAAGCTGCCGGGCCATCCGGTTCTGCTTCCTCTCTTCTGCAGTCAGATCCACTCAGTGGTGAGAGTCGCAATGGTTATGGAGACAACCTACAAGCTGATTCTCTATTCCTGCGCCCCCTGCATGATGGCTTAGGGAACCCTAGAGGAAATGGGGGAGGTGGTAGTGGAGGGCGTGGAGGAGTAGATCCCTTTGGTTTGGACTTCCAGCGCTCTAGTCTGGGGCTTCATTCCCTGGCAAGACCCTCACGAGGGGCAGGAGGTGCCACTGCCGCTGCTCTGGGCTATCCAGGTTACAGACGTATTGCTCCAAAAATGACCACAGCCATGGGAGGAGAAGAAGGCGTAAGTGGCGTCCTCCAGGACGCTGCCTCTTCCTCCTCAGGTCTGACAAGTCCTCTGCTTCTAAACAAGAGCGGTGGCTATGAGATGAACAATGGCAGGCCCACCTCCCTCCCCCCTCAGCTCACCCGTGCTTCAGCAGACGTGCTGTCCAAGTGCAAGAAGGCTCTGTCGGAGCACAATGTCTTGGTGGTTGAGGGAGCTCGGAAATATGCTTGTAAAATCTGCTGCAAAACCTTCCTCACGCTTACCGACTGCAAGAAACACATCCGGGTCCACACAGGAGAGAAACCCTACGCATGTCTCAAGTGTGGAAAGCGCTTCAGCCAGTCCTCCCACCTATACAAGCATTCCAAGACCACCTGTCTGCGTTGGCAGAACAGTAACATGTCCAACGCCCTGCTGTAGCACCGAGGCTACGGCGTCAAAGTAGAGTGGGGCCGACAGGATGAATATATTAAGAATCGGTGATGGGCTGAATTTCAAGTACCAAGGATTTTTCTAAAGCTATGACAGAGCAGCCATATCTGATCAGCTGTTCTGTCCAAAGTCACCAGTCCTGACCACAGACCAAAGATGGGGACAATAATGTAATCACACTTTTTTTCCCCAGAAGAAACCTGTACCATCAAGTCGGTTTTGCTTGTAGAAGGGTTATATGGATGCAGGACAAGCAAAAGTGCCACATTTACTGCTGTGGATTCATCATAGAGTACTGTACACATACACTGTATACTCCCCTGTAGAAATATCATGTGTTATGAGGATATATCACTGTCAGTAGAGGCAGCCCATGGACATTGCGTAATATGATCAGTCTACAGTTGGCTTGGCTTTTAAAGCTGTCACTGTTCTGTTTCTGAAGGTATCATGTCAGCCCTCTCGTTGTTAGGTGAAATTTGGATCTGTTGAGGTGAGCCCTTTGTGCTTATTGGAGCGAGTTGGACTCTGTAATTATAACACTCAATCTGAGTGTTTGCGGATCAGAGAGCTAGCTGTGCAGCACCACACATTAAATATCATATACAATAGTGTTCTTATGTGTAGATTTTTCAGTGCACGTCTGTAAGACATGTAGCACCATCCCACATTAGACTGTTCAGTCCTTGTAATCGTGCATTGTGACTGTGCCTTTTTTTTGTGCAACGGCAGTCACATAGACTGGACCAACTGATTCAGATTCAGTTTGGACGCCAGATATGTAATGCCTGAAGGTACTAAGAACTGTTGATGGTTGTGTGCTCTTATCTACTGCACAAAAAGGTGGCTAAGAGACAGTGAGACAGGCCTGGGTAATGCTGACATCTGTAATGTTTTGAAAAACAGAGGAGATGACGGGGAATCTAGTGTTGTGTTCAGTTTTTGTTGGTATGCAGTGAAAATGTCATGAACTGGACAAGTAATATAAACTTGATTCTTTTATTTACTAAGGTCATTAAATTTGAGGCCGATTGACTTTGTTAACCAGGACGGGAGCAACCCAAGAAACAGTTCTAATAATGGATATTCATGCATATTCATAGCTCAGTTCAAGTTGAGAAGAAGTCTGGTAGCTGGTAAGATAATTCACTTTGCACTGATGGGGCCTTCACACTTCATGTGACTACAGAAATAAGTGTCTGGCTTTTTATGCATTTAGTTTGTCAATTACAAGTTCTGGAGAAATGGGAATGTTTGAATTGCCCCAGTTTGCGCTTGCCAGACAGAATTGTGAACCGTAGGATTAAATCACATTGTTTAGGCGAGAACAAAAAACTTGCACCATCTACATTACTAACTGCAGATTTCGCTTTGCAGTCTCTTTTTGAGAAAACTAACATTGATTATATTGCATTTTAATGCCATTTCAATACCTAGATAACTTAACAGAAAAATGCGCTGTAAATGCACCTTATTTTTTGTCATGATGTGCAAAGTTTAAACTTTAATTGTATACGAAATGGCACAGAGTGCCTTTCCCTCCTTATTAGTTACTGACTGGGAACCTGTGGCCTGTTTACTGACCTTCCACACATCAGCCAGGTTTCCTTGGTCCCTGCTGTTCTTGTGTGTACAGTATGTGGTTTATTAAAAGGCCAATGAAGTTTTGCTGAGAGGCAGAGTCGTACATATTGCACATTTGTGGTTTGTTAAATCGTTTCACTCTTGGAGGAGAGACAAAAGAAACTCAATGAAGAACTAAACATTTGTATACATTTGCTACTGTACTTGTTATCAGTGCTTTATACATGTCTCTTTATACATCTAATGTTGCATCTGTTAGAAAAGCACTTAGACAAATCATTCTTTTTTTGTAACTAATATATTTGTTGAAATGTTGAGCTTTGTGAAAACGTTGCAATTATTGCAATTATCCAACTCTACCAGCTCTCCAAGGTTTCTCCTTCTCTTACACTACCATCAAGATGAGTTTGCTAGCTAAGGGTTGTAGCATTTTTGCAGGCAGGTGATCTATAATACACCATTTCCACAGTTGTGAAATGCAAATACATATGGGGTGAATTTTAAAAAACAAAACTAAGACAGATTCTGTCATTTTAAATTCCAGAAGTTTTAGCTGTTTTTTATGTAAGTAACTGTATTTTAATGTCTACCTGTAACTTGATAAATTATGTTATATACTGTTTTATAACTATGTTTCAGTTGACGATTTGCGTGATATTCAGAAATAACACAGATGTGCTGTGAAGGAATCTAAATTTGCAGCTCATAAAAAATAACAATCAAGGATTTTTGCATCGAGTCCATTTTGGATGCCTGACTTCATGCGGGTTGTAAATACGAGCACCTTTATTGGTAGACAGTTGGTTAACTGAAGTCAGTGTCCATGCAGTGTTGTAGAGTTCTGTTTAATCAAACCAAAAAAAATAACACTTTGAAGACGTTTGCCTTTTTGTGTACCTTATTGCTTGCTGTATTGTGTCGCCTACACTGTCACTGAGAAACACTCATTCAGTCATTGCTTCCACTTCTAGTTGGCACCTTATTGTACTGTAGAGTCACGACACTGTACAAAATGGTAATTTCATTTGACAAATATGTTAATGACTAATCGCGACTTTTTTACTTAAGAAGAATAATTGCCTTGCAGGATGTTCTCCCCTGTAAACATAAGCTAACCTACCGTTTGCCCTCTAATTTGCGACTCTATGGAATCAATAGTAAAGCATAGCCACAGAATTTCAAAAAACTGGTGGTCAAATCTGGCGTCTGTTCCTCTTTGTTCCCTGCTCACATTCAGCCTCCTCCACATTCGTTCAAGCAGTAGCTGGGATGTCTTCGCTTAAGAAATACAGAGTTGTAGGTGATGGAGCAATGTAGCCCTCCAAAATGGATTCTGTGTCTGTTAAGGATTATTATGGTGCTGTCTTCTAAAACTGTTACTTAAACGGTTTATGTGAATTTCTGGAAAATGCACTGACTGTCTTACCCCTTTATGAATACGCCAAAATGTTAAAATATATAAAAGGCCTAAATTGATTATGAAATTCGCTGCCTTATGCCCTCTATCTTAAAAAGCTGGGCTTTTGTTGATATGCCAAATCTGCAGTATTTCTGGGTTTTTTGTTGTTTTTTTCTGTATACCTAACATAGTGTAACCATGAGAGGACTAAATGTTTGTCACTTTACTGTTGAAGGCTGGAGATTGTATGGTATGTTCAGTTGTTGTATAGACTGAATAAAAAAATATGAAATTCAGTTTTGTTGCTGGTTACATGTTTATGAAATATGAGCTGAAAAGGCACCGAGCTTACACAACTTACACAAGAAAAAGCATAAGCAACATTAAAAATGTAATGTAAAACTTTGACTAAAGATTAAGACAAAAGCAAATAGGTAAACACACCATTGCACACTAAAAGTCCTGGTTTTCTTTAACCTCCTGAAGAGTAATTAGGTGTACGATTGTACTGATAGTCCAGTATTCAGCCAGTTGTTGAGTGGAGCCAGTTCCTTGTCACAGTTTGAGTTCTTTGATCATCGGCTCGCCACGCAGGCCGAGGAGAAGGTTGTTTGCTGCCAGAGCAGACATGGCATTACGGGTAGTATAGGAGGCACTAGCAATATGTGGGAGAATCACTGTGGGAGGAGAAAATTCAAAAGACAAATGAGCCTCGCCGTGACAGTTTTCTTGAAAACCAACTCTTTTTAAGCCCGTTTCAGCAGACTCACCGCAGTTTTTGAGGGTAAACAATGGGTGGTCTGTGGGCAGGGGCTCAGGAACAGTGACATCTAACCCAGCTGCTGCAATCTGCCCAGTGGACAAAGCCTCATACAGGTCTTCCTGGTTTACCACACCACCTCTGCCACCACAGAAAAAAAACAAATTATTTGCAGCGCACAGATACTGCACTCAGCCACAATAGCCTGCATTGACCCTCAACTGCACTAAGTGATTAATCAATCAATAAAGAAGATAAACTACGGACTAATCAGTAATAGCACATATTGGTTAGTTTCTTTGAGGCCCCGGAAGTCTCTGGCTCTAGGGGAGTTGCACACTTTGCCTGGTTGGTAATCCAGTCTGTAGTTCATGCTGGGTTGAATCTTTCTTCGCCAAGTAGATTACACACCACTATGTTTGTGATTAGTATGTAAGTGATTAGAGTGTGTGTTTGTGTTGGAGATAACAGTACCGGCTTGTGTTGATAAAGACAGCTGTATTTTTCATCTTGGAGAAGAGGTCTTTGTTGCAGATCTCCTTTGTTTCCGGTGTTAAAGCACAGCAGACCGCCAGGAAATCTGACTGCTTTGCCAGCTCATCAAGAGACACTAGACCAAGAGACCGCATTAAAATAATAGACCGAAAGTGTATCTCTTGTGCATTGATTACAATATAAAAGGAGACATCTTAGTGACCACAAATCTATAGTCCTTACCGTACTCTGCATTGATGATACTGGCTAGCTCAGGCCTGGGGGCCACATCTGTGTAAATGAACTTCTTGACCTTGAAAGGTGCCAGGCGCTCAGCGATAGCAACACCTTCGAGGGCAAAAACACCATGTATAGATTCACAGAAATGTCGGTTTGATGGCAAGCTTATGTGCATGTTGTGTGTGGTGTTTTAGATGCTGTGTGCTCACCAATCCTCCCCAGGCCCAGGATTCCCACAGTGCTGTTGGCCAGCTCATACCCACACAGCCACAGAGTTCTCCAAGTGCCCCAGCCACCTCTGACACAAGGGGGAGAGAGAAAGATGTATTTAACCTTTGACCGAGAAAAAAAATGCACAGATAGAATTGAGTGTGTGTGTGTGTGTGTGTAACATTACGTCTTGGCTTCATGTGTGGCCTCTATGAGCCTCCTGGAGGTAGTGAGCAGCAGAGCCACAGTCAGCTCAGCCACAGAATCTGTCAGAACATCAGGAGTATAACCCACACGGATCCCTCTGGGGGAAAAGACACATGCACACACTTTTTTACTTGACACATGAATATACACACTAACTTTAAGGAAAAGCAAAGACATGAATTACCTTTTTTTCAGTTCCTCCAAAGTCAGATGGTCGAACCCCACTGACATAGTACTGAGGACCTTCAGGTTTGGACCTGTAGGAGTACACCAAACATCAACACGCACATACAGACATTTGACAGGTCATTCATCTGGCTGAAAGACTGTCCTCAGACCTGCGGCGTCCAGCACCTCTGCATCAATCTTCTCTGTCAGTACACAGAGCAGACCATCTACACCCTTGACTTTCTGAAGCAGCTCCTTCCTGGGCACAGGTACGTCATCCGAGTCCCACAGCTCAAACTGGACCCTGGGAAAGGAGAAACCATGAAAGTAGAAATCAAATCGTATCGTTGTTTTCTTGTTTATCTGCAGGAGGAAATTTAGTGGTTGTTAAAGCTTCACCAAGAATTATAGTTCCTTAAGCTGTATCACGTACTGTAGCCAACACTTGGACTTTAAGGTGCAATGATACATTTTTTTGGCTCTACTGTTATCTGACTAACCTTAGGGCAAACATTAGCAGCCCTGTTTACTCAACGTAAATGATGAACTTCACAAAGCAGACATTCAATATTCAGAAAGGTATCACAGCCAAATCAGCTACATGAAGCAGTTAATTGGTCATACAAGATGTTCTATTTAAAAAAAATTGCATTTTTAGTGACTTACTGTCCAGATTCACGGAGGATCTTCAGGCCCTCGGGTGGGATCTGTCGGGTGACATATACCCGTGAAAGTGTTGACATCTCCCTCTGCACGTTGCCTGTTAGACCACTGGTGATATTCAAAGGAGCAACAGCGAGCCGCTGGAGCTGACGCAGTGCCATACGACTGCCCCACATTGCAAGGAGCAAGCAAATCTGTGGGTAGGTGGCCGAGCGGTGAAACTGGTACTTTGGAGTTTAGAGTCTGTTGTGTGCATGTGCATGATTTTGGCTCTAGTTCAGGGGGAGGTTCCTGTGTGTGTGTTTGGCCAATATGGTTAGAGGGAGGGTGTCTCTAAAGTTTGTCCCAGACAAACTAAACACAATCTTTGCACGGCTTCAGGATGTAAATAGAAGTAAAATTTGAGGCCACATTAACTGAATCACAGATACCGAACAAAGATGCACAATCTCATGCACACTAACAAGCACTTGCATACACAGACACAAATTACACAAATGTATTAGAGACAGCAGTAGACTTGTGTTTTCCTTACATTGTGGCCCAGAATCAGAGTCAGTGTGATGTAAATGTTTCACTCGACTAATGACCTTTGTTTCTTTAAACAGTGGAGGACCCAAACCTTGTATTTTCTGTTGTGTCTCTCTGGCTGGGATTGTGTAAGCAATATTTCTTCACTTTGCCAAATGGAGCTGAGTTTCAAACAATGTTATGCTTTTTAAATAAAAAAAAAGATACTTCATTGTCAATGGTCAATTTTTGCTTGTCAGCTATTGTGGACAACAGCACTTGCACAAAGAAAGCACAAACTAATCATACAAAAAATATCTAAACTGAATTTTGCAAGGGGCTTATAGAATGAAAGCGTATTTTATTTTTAAAACTTCGAAATAGTTTTTAAAAAGTATTTTAAAAGCATTAAAATGTATTTTAAATCATTCTTAAAAACAACAAATAAATACATATCTTCAAAACTGGGCATTCCTCTCTAAATTTAAGTAATTGGTATATTATACCAGGAATCTTTCACCCCCACTTTTTCTTTTGTCTTTTCTTTTTTCTTGACATTTATAATAATGTAAAGAGCATTTCTGTACTTTATGGCAGTGGTTCTCAGTTTTGGGTCTGGCACCCCAAGGGGTCCTTAAGGGTGTTCCAGGAGATACCTAGCAAAAAGGGAATCATTTAGTTTCACTGTAATTCCATTGTGTTACTATGGGAAACTATAATTTCTCATAGTAACACAATGACAAAAGGCATATAAATGTAATAACATTTGCTATTAAAACAATGAGAATGTCCTTTTATTAGATTGACACTTTGTGTAGTGTTTTTTAGGGTGGTAACGCTTCCAAAACAAGTGAAATTTGATCACAGATGTAGTCCTGAAAAATGCTGGGATTCTATAGGATGACCTTGGTCACGTGATCGCAATAACCCGGAATCACTTCGCGTTTTTTTTAACCAGTCACAGCCATTCAATCGCTACAGCTCGTCGCGCATACTGACAGGTAGCTATGTATAAGTATTTGTCTAATTTTAATATTATTTACATTAAATTTTTAATATTATATCGGCGATATTATAATACCTAAAACAACGGTCTATTCTAGGGGATTATTTGTTGCCTAATTTGTGTGTCGTCACTTTTAACGAGTTTATGACAAGTGTCCTCGCCACCGGCACCAGGCAGCAGTGGCACTCAGTGCTAGCTAGCTGTAGCTGCTAACGCTGAGCTTCATTCAGCAGCTTCAATAATCTGCCAGCGTTATTATGGCAGCTATAACCTTTGTCTGAGGACAAAGACGTCACTTCATTGGGTGTCACTTTACCTTGGCGCGAGGCTGACAGTTGTCATGACAGTGGTCAAAAATACTGCTGACAACTAGATTTAGCCGGCATTAACAGTAAGTTAGCCAATAAGCTAACTTACAACAGGGCGTTGGTTTAAGATCATTGCTGCTAACGACTAAAGCAGCTTTAGTGATCACTGTCTGTGTTTTTATTTTTCAATAGCCATACCGGTAGTCGTTATCTCTGAGACAGTTGAATCCCCCCCTCTTCCCCTCCCATCATGGCTGCAGATTCGATGGAGATTGACGACTCTCTCTACAGGTAAGTCTACCTCTTTGGCTGTACATCACAGTCTAGTTTAGTCTCCCTTAGTAAAGTACTTGTAACTACAGGAAGTGTCTCATGGCAATCAAGGCAGGACATGACAGTAGTGTGCTTTGTACTACAGTCAATACAGTTATACCTCAGCTTTCCTTCTGGATTCTTGATGTAGCACTTTCTCTCATACTTCCTCTTCTTTACTTTTCCCTCTGTCCAGCCGCCAGCGATATGTGCTGGGAGACAGTGCAATGCACCAGATGGCCCAGTCCTCAGTCTTTCTCAGTGGTATGGGAGGACTGGGAATTGAGATAGGTAGGCTAAATGTCAAATTTTTACACAACAGCAGATATACAGTGCCATTGAATTAAAATGATCTGCATTGACAATTATGGTTTGACTTGATTTCTGGTTTCACAGCAAAGAACATTGTCCTGGCTGGTGTGAAGGTATGCACCCTCACTGAATATGCTTGTCCAACTGTGGCAGTATTTAATATTTAAATATACTGTGTCTTAAGAGTTGGTCTTCCTGTGGGCTTAGCTATTGCATCTATGTGCGTGTGTGTTGTGTGTACAGGCGGTCACCCTTCATGACACAAAGCAATGTGAGACGTGGGATCTGGGCTCCAACTTCTTTATCCGCACAGAGGATGTGTTGAGCCAGAGGAGGAGGTAAACCTCACCACAAAGCGGGACTGTTTCTCTTAACTTCTGACTTAGCTCACATTGATCATCCATCCATCCATCCATCCATCGTCAACCACTTATCCTGTGTACAAGGTCGCGGGGCACATTGACCATCACTCACTCAAATCATACACTCTTCTATTCTATTTCAGTGTCCTTGTCTTATATGCAGTCTTATTCTACCCTCTTTTACTTTTCTACCACAGGGTGGAGGCAGTGTGCCCTCGGGTTGCAGAGTTGAACCCTTACGTCCATGTTGACATGTCTTCCTCTGCTCTGGACATCAACACCGATCTCAGCTTTCTCAGAAAGTATCAGGTAAGATATTGCTTTTCATAATCTGGGTTGTGAACCAACCTGTTGGCCATGGAAAATTTTGAATGGGTTGCTCTCAGTCTCAAAAAAATGTTGTCCTGCAGTCCCACTGGTGACTAGGAATTTTTAATCTATGTAAGCATGAAAACACCTAACCCCTGTAGACTGTAGACTATAAGTGGCTGCAAGCCTTGTAGTTTAGTCTTTCATGGAGAACAGAAGGTTGGATTCATAGCAGTTACATTACTTTCCAACAGAGACAATATGTCATGGCTGAAAATGTTTCAAAATGTCAATACAATGTCTGAAACCACTCCTTAAGCATGATCCTCTTCACAGCTGTAAATGCAAATGCTGAGTTGTTCCAAGCCATGTAAACATTCTCAGGTGGAGGGAATGCTACAGTTGAAGGTCAAATTTTAAATCTCCTAGGTGCCAAAACATCTGCTGGAAGCTGGGATGATGTATCTAGCCACTGACTCGTCCATGGGCTGTCTGCGTTACCTGTTTTCTTGTTCATTAATGGAACATCTGTTTTTTAAGCAGATAACCTTTGTTGAATTGTTTTCTACTCTGAAATCAGACTGCAACATTTAGTGTCCGACTGTCTGCTCTGCTCTCGCCTCCAGTGTGTGATTCTGACTGAAGCCAGATTGAGCCTACAGAAGAGAGTGAATGAGTTCTGCCACTCACAACAACCCCCAATCAGAGTAGGTCTATGGTCAGAGTATTAGCTAAACTATGTCTTACCCATGAGGAACACACAAATAGTCAAATTTGAACCAAACTGTTTGCCTGTGTAGGAACTAAACTGTTTTACCATATGTTGTTGCCAGTTCATTGGCTGTGATGCATATGGCATCTGCGTGCGGGTGTTCTGTGACTTTGGAGAGGAGTTTGAGGTGTCTGATCCCACAGGAGAGGAGCCCAAGGAGATTTTCGTCCAAACTATTACTCAGGTAGTCTGAACACATTCTTAATTCTCCTAGATCCCATATGTGAGAATTAATTTCTTCTTATCAGACACGTTTAAATTGTTAAATGTAATAATGAGCTACATTTCTGTGTGTTGGCAGAGAAGATGCAGGATTTTGGTTTTATCTGAAAATACAGTTCCATAATTCATCTTTTCCCCTTTTGAATTTTGACCCTTCAGGACAATCCTGGCGTGGTGACCTGCATGGACAACCAACCGCATGGCCTACAGACAGGCCAGAGTGTTGTCTTCAGAGAGGTCAATGGCATGGTGGAACTCAACAGCACCGTGCGACAGGTTTCAGGTATTATTTCTACAGTGTAGATAATAAGTTCAGTATATTTGATGGTTTTACTATCAGTTTATTATTGTAATCGTATAACACCAGCATACCAAACTAATTACCCATTTAAACAACATTTAGAATATGGTTACGGTTAATATTTATTTCATAACACACTGGGACTATTACTTTTGTTATATTTTAACTATTCCAAGAGCAGATTTGGTGAGATATTTTCTGTAAAAGGTGACCTAAGAGTGCATTTATCTAATATATACCATTTCTGTCCATTTTTTGTATATGTGTGTGTGTGTGTGGGGGGGGGGGGGGGGGGTTGTGTTGTTTGAATGTATGTGTATGGTATTAGTCCTTTCCCCTCACAGTTTTGCAATAGGGGACACATCTCAACTCCAACCATATGCACATGGAGGTTTCTTTGTTCTTGTGAAAACCTCTAAGACATACAGATTTGTAAGTAAACTACTTGTCATATATAGCAGAAATATCACAGCTGAACAACAAAAGATACATAAATATCTAAATAAACATATTCTTTGTGTGTGTCTGTCCCTGCATTTATCCCCTTGTGTATTTCAGGAGACAATAGAGAAACAGTTATGTGATCCTCAGGTCCTGACTCCCGACTTCAGTAAACCAGAGGTGAGGTTACGATTGCACCTTCCGTCCAGAGTAAAAGGGCAAAAACGAAGACCTAAAACTGAGAAGTTTGGAAACTCTGCCAAACCCGTTTTGCTTTTCGAAACTCTGAAGTGTGTTTAAGTGAAGACAGGCAAAAACAATTTAGACACGGTGATGCAGACGCTCACATCCGGCTCTCTAACTGGGTCTTTTAAGTCTTGCAAAGCAGAAGCACGATGCTACTGACAGAGTTTTTGAGTTGGTATTTTTATTAAAATATTCTGTACCGTGCAAATAACACCTGGGCCCATCTGCCTACACTTAGGCTACGTAAGCTACTGCATGTCGCCATTTACTTTGACTCCCAGTCTGTTTTCCGCCGCCACAGTCCAATGCTACATTCAGTAATAGTCCCAGCTCCATATAACACATATGAATTCAAAACCAAGCAAAGCTTCTATCTCTTAGTGTTGGAACTGAGATGCCAGTAGCACACTTAACTCAATATAATGTCTGGCGTAATACAAGACTTTAAACTAAGACACTGTTTAAATTTAACAAGCTTCAAGGAACAGCTGAATGGTTCAACATTCTGTGTCAAATTGATTATTTGCTGAGTGGGTTGCAAGTAGTAAAAGCTTTGATTTAAAGCTGTATGTCAACACCATGGTGACCTTCTGGACAGAAGGTCAGAATTTGTGTGTTTTTATGCCTCTAACCAATAAACACGAATGTATTATCTGATCATGCGTTGAGAAACAAATGTGGTGTGGTAACAACATTGTTATATTTTTTTGCACTACACTTTCCCCCTAGTACACTATCCAGTATAGACTGCAACAATCTATAAAATGTCAGAGAAAGTGCAAGTTGACTTATTCAAATTGCTTGTTTTGTCTGACCACTGGTCCAAAGATATCCTAACTGGGAGTCAAATACAACTGTGGTTAAAAACAAAAAACTATTAATAAAAAGTTATAACGTCAGAGTTTTAACAAGTATACAATAATCTAGGCATACCGGAACACCTCAATTAAAAGCCCTGTCGCAAATAGATACTTAGGGCTCTTTTATTTGACAAATAAACGCAGGTAACGTATATAAATGTTTAAACTTTTATCAATATGGACATTGTACATCGGTTAGATTCTCCACAATTAAATTGTTGTTTTATAGAAACAATGAAAGTATTATTCATTCAGACTTACCGGCATGATAAGGGAATTAAAGGCCTGCTTCTTGCAGGGACATAGGCAGGGTGAGTTCAGTGATTTGGTGCATGCAAAAAAAAATCTGGTCTGATTCTTTGTCTTTATTCTTTTACCAAATCTTCTGTAACTACGGAAAAGACCATCTGCTTCATGTTTACACTGGCACGTGCGTGCCCAGTATACCACCTCTGATACGCAGCTAAAACACTGGTGTGGACTGAGATCGTATTCGTTTTAAATCTCTGTTTGTAAACTAAAACGGAGTAGTGTGGATGGGGCCTTACTTTGGATTGATCAAAACAACTAACCAATCAATGTTCAGGAATAATGGAGGCATAATACCTTCAGGATCCCCTCATGGCCAGAAACAATGCCTTCACATTAAATTTACAAGTAAAGCAACACACATGTGCATACCAGTAGAATCGTTTAGCTTCTTGGTATACTGTAGTTTGTTTTGTTTATTTTTTTTCTGGGTCAACAGAGCTTTGTGATAACCTGCTGTCTGAGACAGGTTATCCACCATTGTTAATTTTGTTGTTAAGATAGTCTTACTAAGTCATTTTTTCTTAAAATTTTCTTTTTCGAATCTACCCATCAGGCCCCACTACAGATCCATGCGGCCATGTTGGCTCTGGATGACTTCCAGGAGCAGCACAATAGACTTCCCAACATTGGGTAAACAAAATATTTCTATGCTTTTAACTGTCTACATCCAATCTGCTGTTCTACTTTCTGTACTCTGACAGTACCTGAGAATATGATTTGTCTTGGCTATGGTTTTCAGTTTGTGAAGCTGTTGAAATGTGAGAAATTCAGTTGTTAGCATTTTCACTTTGATGCCATCAGGTGTTCACAGGATGCTGAGGTTTTACTGAAGCTAACCGAGGAAGTGAATGCAACTCTCAGGAACAAAGTGAGTGCTTTTATCATCCCTCCTGGTTTTATTTCTTGAACCTGCAGAGATGCACTTACAGTCTCTTTGACAGATGATTGCATGCATACAGATGCCTTAACATCTCTCCCCTTCCTCCCTCCCTCTTTCCTTCCAGGCTTCTGTGAATACTGAGTTGGTGCGCTCTCTGTCGAGAACAGCAAGGGGAACTCTTCCTCCGTTAGCAGCAGCTGTAGGAGGTCTAGCCAGTCAGGAAGTTCTTAAAGCCCTCACAGGGAAGTTTGCGCCACTGCAGCAATGGGTAGGTTACTACATTTTAACTGTAGACCTCTTATTCATTGCAATACAGCAAATTAGATGCCAAAACAGTTTGTGTTTTGGCGTCTAATTTTTTTTTTTTTTACTTTCGCTTAAGTGTTCATTTCATCCCCTTCTCTGTTTCTCCTGTGTTTAGTTTTACCTTGATGCCATTGAAATAGTCAGGCCACTTCAGTCTGTTTCTGCTGAGGAGTTTTCCCCAAGGGGCGATCGATATGATGGATTACGAGCTTGCATTGGTGAATCAATGTGTCTAAAACTGCACAAGCTCAGGGTCTTCATGGTAAGGATTGTATAGTACACAAAATGCCAATTTTATATTGAATTATTTTTAAAGAATAAGTCCAATTGAATCCTACAATGTTGTCTTTTCCAGGTGGGCTGTGGTGCCATAGGCTGTGAGATGCTGAAAAATTTTGCCCTGCTTGGAGTTGGATTGGCTAAGAGCTCAGGAGAGGTGGGCAGTCTTTCTGTGTTTCTTCTCCTTTGTTTGACTGTATTTCCATTAGGCCTGGGCAGTATGGCCAAAAATGATATCATGATAAGATATTTTTATATCATTCAATATCGATAATTATGAGGATAAATGTCAAATCATTAGTTCTTTCAACTTTAAAGGCTGATTTTTTTTGGGGGGGGGTGCCAGAAGATGACAAACACTTAATGGCAAACAGTGGATCTCTTAACAAATCTGAGGTAGAAATTTCAAAGCAATTATGATAAAATCCTTTTTCAACTTAAAATTAAGTAAAATCTTTTTTCAGTCCCTTCTCCTCAACAAAATAAATATCTTAAAAATAAAGTGCTAATTTGTTCATGATTCAAATGAATTAAATCAAACATTTATTGAACACCTGTTATATTGTTATTGAGGAAAATTATATTGCAATAATTATCATTGTTTTATTGCTCAGCCCTAATTTCCATGACTGTATGTGGAGCATATATTTCATTGCTTGGCGATTTGCATTTAGTAAAACTTCTGCATCTGTCAATTCTCAGGTGTGCATTACAGACCCAGACCTTATAGAAAAGTCCAACCTCAATCGTCAGTTTCTCTTCAGACCACATCATATACAGGTGAAGAGATTTATACTTTCTGATTCTGTTCTTTCATTTTCTCCATAATTCACAAGTCTTATTTCCATTCCTTTTCCTTAACTTTGGCTTATCTAGCCAACTCAACCTAACGCTCTAATGTAAGTCTACAAGATTTGATTGCAATATTTACTCAATTTAACTAGTTACTGAAATTGTGTCTCTTCTTTTGTGCAGTTGTATTATGTAAGAAAACAGAAAAATATTAAATCTGACAGAAAGCACCTGGAATGCAACCTGAGGTCAAAAGAAACTTACTTACTTGGTACTGACATACTTGTTCTGGTTTTCCTGTCTCTCAGAAACCGAAGAGTACCACAGCAGCAGAAGCCACTCGCGATATCAACCCAGACCTGCAGGTGGATGCTCACCTCAACAAGGTGTGTCCGGCTACTGAGAGCATCTACAATGACTCCTTCTACTCCCGCCTAAACCTAGTGGTTACAGCGCTGGACAACGTGGAGGCTCGGAGATATGTAGACAGGTTTGTGCAAATATTAGAGTGTTGGAATGCATACTTTATGAAGCATTCAGTTGATTTTAGTTAGTTTCCCTGAGTAGTGTCCATGATTTGATTTTTACTGACTTAACATCATTATAAACATCGAGAGAGCATGCTGATGCTCATGAATGTAGGAGTTGGTAATGTATACTCATGTATAATTTACAAATTTGGCCAACAAGTTATAAAGTGTTTCTGCATCTATTTCATTTTCAGCCGCTGTGTATCCAATCAGACACCTCTCCTGGACTCTGGTACCATGGGAACTAAAGGACACACAGAAATCATTGTGCCAAATTTGACTGAGTCCTACAATAGCCATGTGAGTATGTGTGAAAGTTTGTCTGTGTGTGACCGTGTTTGTTTTTTGTTTTGTTTTTTTGCTCTAGCTTTTCATCTGTCCCATACCAGACCTGCTTTATAGACATAGACCTTAGTTTTTACAGTGCTCCTGTCCTTCCCTTTTCTTACCAGAGGGACCCCCCAGAAGAGGAGATCCCATTCTGCACTCTCAAGTCTTTCCCTTCTGTCATAGAGCACACCATTCAATGGGCCAGAGACAAGGTCAGCCTGCTTAAAACCCAACAAGTGATCATTGGTATCATTTCTGACAGTATGTGTCAGTGTGCTGTCCTAATTCTAACTTTTTCCATGGCTTTGTCTAGTTTGAGAATGCATTCGTCCACAAGCCCTCCATGTACAACTCATTCTGGCAGACCCACTCCTCAGCTGAAGTGGTTCTACAGGTAAGACTTTGTATTCTGAAGTGTTTTTGTACATCTATGTCAGCAATGAAATATGCCAGCAATATACCACCTAATAAAATATTTTGTTTGTGTGTGTGTAGAGGATGCAGGTGGGGGAAAGTCTGGAGGGGTCCTTCCAGGTCATTAAGCTACTCAGCAGAAGGCCTAGCCAGTGGGAACAGTGCATTTCGATTGCCCGTCTGAAATTCGAAAAGTATTTCAAGAGAAAGGTAATGAGTCCGGGCTTGTGTGTGTGTGTGTGTGTGTGTGTGTGCGCGTGCACGCTCCACAATATGATATGCCGTGTTTACATGTTACTTGTGTTTCTACATAGGCCCTACAACTGTTGCACTCTTTCCCCCTGGACACAAGGTTAAAAGACGGAAGTAAGTTTTTCTCAATGCCTGGATATCTGTAGTTACCAGAATATTTCACAATAATTTAAAATGCATAACTACAGTATAAAGCGAACTTAAAGCAAAGAATATAATGAATTCTTCTTTTCTATGTTAGGTTTGTTTTGGCAGTCCCCAAAAAGACCTCCAGCACCTTTTGATTTTGACTTGAAAGACCCTTTGTGAGTATATTCTAATATAACAGTTTAAGCCTTTTTTTGGTATTGTATGTTTCATATCTAAGCTTGCCGAACCCTCCTCTTTCCCCATCAGGCACTTCACTTTCATTGTCAGTACTGCCCGGCTCTTCGCAGGGATTTATAACATCCCTTACTCAGAGGAGGTAGGTCGGGTAACCTCACTCTTACACTGTCTCAAACACACTCACTCAATGACTGACTGAACTTTTCCTTCTTCCTTAGGATCTCTGTGAAGAGGCTGTGACCAGGATTCTCTCAGATGTCAAAATTCCTGAATACAGGCCCGCAGAGAAAGTAAGCTTCTCCATTAATCTAGTTCTTGGTTTCTACCTCAGTGTAAAAAATCCTAATCTTGTTTATTCTTGTGGATCCGTCCCTTCCAGTGTATAGTGACCGATGAGACAGCAAAGAAGCCTGATCAGATAAAGATGCCTCTAAGCAGTGAAGAGGAGAGGGAGGCCATAACACAGCTGGAGCAGGCCATTGCTACTGACAGTGTCACAGCAGGTTTACAATTAAAGAAAATCATAACAAATACCGAGCGGGTTTTTAACTGTACACTCAAGATGTGGTATTGAGTTATAACAGTCTGAATAGTTAAGGAAGATGCACTCTTTTTTTCCTCCATCCCATTAAGGGGAAAAACCCATGTAACACATCATCTAATAAATAATGATGTCTGTGCTTTCACATGTAGAGCGGTTACAGATGAATCCACTGCAGTTTGAAAAGGACGATGACAGCAACGGCCACATAGACTTTATTGCATCAGCATCTGCTCTCAGAGCCAGGATGTATTCCATTGAGCCAGCTGACAGGCTCAAGACCAAACGCATAGCCGGCAAGATCATCCCGGCTATCGCCACAGCAACAGCTGCTGTGGCTGGACTGGTGAGAAAAGTTTGAAATCTTGCCATATATTAGTATATATAATTCAATGTTACTGATTGTGCCAACACCTACGTATGCAATGCCACTTTCATCTTCAATTTAAACAGATTTTGTTTTTCGGCATTACTGCATATTTTTGTCCATTTTGTTTGGACTTAAAAATGCACCTGAACCCAGTTCCTATTCCTCAAGAAAGTCTGGGAAGCCATGGTGAAGAACTTTGGTTAGACCTCAAGGAAGTTCTGGCAAAAAAGTCAGATGATTCGTGAAAGGCTTGACTCAGAATGTGTTCAGCAGGGGAGGAGAACTACTGAGCCTGTGTGGGGATATTGTTGAGCAATGGAAAGAGCACTTTGAAGAACCCAACCAACACATCCTCCGTGGAGGAAGCAGAGTTGGGAAAGTTTATGCCAGGATGCCGAAAAGGAGGCTTCGAGCGATTGTCTAACCTCAGATACAGGAGGATGTGTTTGTGTGTTTTATGGACTTAGAGAAGGCCTAAGACCCATGTCCTTTGGGGAGTCTTTTGGAGCCATCCGGTTCTCTGGCTTATAACTGAAGTGACTTCTGTGCCCTTATTCAAAAAATGGTTTCAGTGGGTGTTTGGCTTTGCCAGGGTTCTCCCTAGTCACCAATTCTGTGTGTGATTTTCATGAACAGAATCTCAAGGGGCAGCCAGGAGGATGCATGTCTTCAGTTTGGGGACCTCAGAATTGCATCTCTGCTCTTTGCAGATGATGTGATATTGTTGGCTTCATCAGACCATGACCTTCAGCACCCACTGGGGCAGTTTTCAGCCAAATGTATTCAGGATAAGGCCATGGTTTTCTGCCATAAAACAGTGGCTTGCTTCCATCGTGATGGGAGTGAGTTGCTGCCCCAAATTAAAAAGTTCAAGTACCTCGGAGTCCTGTTCACAGGTCCAGCAGTAATGTGGGCATTGTACTAGGGCTGCAGCTAACGATTTTAGTATTCAAAGCTTCTATTGGTTATTTCAACGATTCATTGCTGCGTCGTCTAAGAAATACTTTTGCTTGGCGGCGGTGCCAAGAAAACACGTGAAATGGGAAATGAGCAATCTTGCACATGAAACAGCTGCAGTTATTATAAAGATAGGATTTATAAAGACAAAGAATATGGGTGAAAGGATGGATTAGCACACACAGGTAGCAGGGATTATCTGAGCTACAGAGAGAGCTTGTGGTGAGTAAAAAGGTGGAGCTCCCTGACACCCAGTTAACACATGACTGTGAGGTTATAACTCGTGGCCCAAAAAGGGGATCAACAAACGTATGTGTGTAAATTTTCAGGTGAGGACCGTTGCTTACTTTGGCAACTCAATCAATCATGATTTCATTTAAATGCTAAAGTTAGTGTTACCTTGTCTGTGGTCCGCTGGCAGAACACCGGGTGCTTTCTAATCAGATACCGTCCTGCTGCAAACAGCGCCATCACAATTACGTCATGTTCAAAGCGTAAGCACAATGTGCAACAGTAATAAATGTCCGTGTGAAACAGTGTGCTGTATATGGATTAAACAAAACAAATTTTATCAATCAATTTAATTGATTTAATCCATGAATCGTTTCAGCCCTACATTGTACCAGACCATTGAAGTGAGGAGGGATCTGAGCCGTAAGACAAAGTTTGCGATCTACCAGTCTATCTATGTTCCAACCCTCACGTATGGTCACGAGTGAAAGAATGAGATCACAGATACAAGTGGCTGTTATGTGTTTCCTCCGGCTGGGCTCACTCTTAGGGATAGGGTTAGAAGTTCAGACATCAGAAAGGAGCTCAGAGTAGAGCTGCTGCTCGCTTGCATCGAAAAGAGAAAGTTGAGGTGGTTTGGATATTTGTTGAGGATGCCTCCTGGGCACTTTTCTTTGGAGGATTTCAGGACACGTCCAAATGGTAGGAGAACCCCAGGGTAGAACGGGAACACGCTGGAGGGTTTATATATCTTATCCGGTTTAAGAACAGATTGGGGTCCCCGATGGAAAACGTTGCAGGGGAGTGGGACGTCTGGACTACCTTGCTTGGCCTGCTGCTGAGCCTGTTGTCTTGGATAAGTGGCAGAAAACGACTGAATGAAATTGCTGAAATGAATTCCATTGTTTAATATCAATAAATTATACATGAATAATGTTGTTTTGATCTACTCAGGTGGCCCTTGAGTTGATCAAAGTTGTTGGAGTCTACGGGTTTGAATCTTTCAAAAACTGCTTCTTTAACTTGGCCATCCCGGTAGTGGTGCTTACTGAGCCTGCCCCAGTTAAAAGGACACTCATCAGGTAGGGGCATATGGTCAAATAATTTATCTCACTGTCTCTACCACTGCTTTTAGGTGATAAAACCAAATTTTGTCCCTGCCAGAATAGCATTGTTTTGACCTCATGCGCTGAAAATGTCTTGTTGCTTTAGCCATGTTTCATTATTACAGTGTAATGTAGTGACAGCTCTATGACGTCTTTCCCAGGGACAACATCTACTTCTCCATCTGGGACTGTTGGACTATCTTTGGCCATGAGGACTTCACTCTCTCTGACTTCATGAATGCAGTGAGGGTGAGAACCACTTGTTTTGTTCTCTGTTGGTGTATTAGAAATATGCAGTTACCAAAATTATTGTAGAGTGATTTCAATTCTTTTTTGTAGTTTTTTAATGTTTTTTAATAATGATGATTTGTTGTTTTATTCCAGGAAAAGTATGGAATTGAACCCACTATGGTCGTCCATGGTGTGAAGATGCTTTATGTGCCTGTGATGCCTGGACACTCAAAGAGACTCAAACTCACGTAAGTGTTTCCTAATTGTCACACACAGAACACACAGTAGCACAATGAATTCCACATAGAGATGGAAAATAATGATAGTCGCAATACTAATAAGACCAATAATATTAATTGTAGCAGGGAGTGTAGAGCAGGAACATGGGGGGAATAGGTGGCTTACAATCATAGATTCACACTCTACAGCTGCAGATGCAGAAATATCTGCTGAAAGAGACAGGAGACCAGAGAGACGAGAAGGCACAAAACTACAGGTGAGGGAAGAAGTTGAGTTTATAATATGCAATAATTGGATAAGAATGCATACAGGAGAGGATGAGAGAGGAGCTCAGTGCATCATGGGAGGTCTTCTAGCAGTCTAAGCCTGTAGTTGCATAACTAAGGGATGGTACATGGCACACCTAAGCCACCCTGGAGTTAGGGCTGGTGATCAGAGTTACAAAACAGAACCTCTGAAAGTTGTAGGAAGTCAGTCTCTTGCTTAATGACACTCAGCATAGTGGATAATTTCTACTTTCTCCCAACCACACCACCCTGTGCACTTTCTGCTTCAGTGCCTGTTTTGTTATAACTTTCCTGGACAAAGGCTTATGTGAAAATACCCCATTTAGTGAAGCAGCTCAATCTCCTTGAAAATCTCACACTGAAATGATCATCCTTATTGCCTCTGACTCTGCAGGATGCAAAAGCTGATCAAGCCATCATCGGGACGCCGCTACGTTGACCTCACCGTATCATTTGCTCCGGAGGCTGATGGAGACGATGACCTCCCTGGTCCTCCGGTCAGGTACTACTTCAGCCGCAATGGAGAGACGCCCTGACATCTTCCTGGATGTCATCCTCAAACCTCTTGTGTCCTTACTTACTTCCCTTCTTTCATGTAAATTGTTTTACCCCAATAACCTGGGCCAAGAGCTTGAGATGTTATCTGACGAGGGTAAAGTTCCCAACCCCAGCTCAAGCCCCACAGTACTTCATGGAGCAAGAAAGGGCCATTCCTGGTTCCAGTTTTTCTTGCCCCAGATCTAGCCAGTTGAACACAAGACTGCTTGAGTAGCACTTAACTGTACCTGTGTACATATATTTTCTCTGTTTTCTACTCTGGTAAAATGCACAGCTCTGCCTGTGTCGATGCCTTAATAAAATGTTTCTGTTTGTGGCAGTGTGTCTGAAAAAAAAACCTATGTTTACAGAAACCTGCATTCTCCTAACACATAGTCCCATTAGTGTCATTTCTGTTTTAAGTCTGCTAGGTCCTAAAGAGGGTGATAGGACGATTTGTAGTCAGTAGGCATTAAACATTCTTCCTCAGAGTCCTCTCGTTGACTCTGAAATTATTGCCAATCCCAGACCTTTCCAGTTGTGAGTCATCTCCCCTTGTAGAAACAGCCCAAGCCAATATTTGTTGTATGATTTAGAGGTGCAGAAGGTCATAGGACAATGGCAAAACCACCAAAGATACAGCTTATCAGTGTCTTCAAATGATTTTATGATCACTTCAATTGCTTCACAAAAACACATTCATATCACAGGGGTATTACCCAAACATGAATGTGCAACACACAACGGCAATGTCTTGATGTGTTTCATCCGGTTTCATCACAGGTTGAAACGTCAACTCTTTGAGATATATCACTGTTCTACTGAGGAGCGTTAACGCCTCAGAAAATCAGCAATTTGAACACATTGCTCCCCAATCAATTGACGTGCATCAAATGATGCAGTAGGTGTGTGCGCATGCACTTAAAACTATGGGTAAAACTACCTACTTATTGGAGCTGCTAGTACCTATCTTGTTAAATACTTAGGTAATCACAGCATCGATATTAGTTAATACATTTTGGTATACAAAATAAGTTCTCATTAAATAATGGCATGACTTCAATGGCACACAGAATACATATTTTTTTTGACCGACATGAAAGATCAGTACCAACATCTGGGATCACACTTGTATTATTTTAAAACATTTTTTTTAAAGTCTGTCGATGTTTTTTGGTGTTTGTGTATGGATGTGTCCACAACATGTATTTATTTACTTGTTACTCATTTTTGTGTCAAATTAAACCTGTGTTGATTAGTTATTGATTAGTTTTGAAATAGTCTGTATTGGCTTAAATTGGCAATGATGTCAATATAGTTGAATGGAATCATTTAAAAATCTATTACCGTTATTGAGCTCACCGGACTGTCCATTAATGGGTTATCATCTGTGTCTTTGAAACAGTTCAGACTAAAGTCACACAAAATACTTCCTGGTGCAAGGTTACTTTTCTCCCTATAACCAGAGGTGGTGAATTTCGCTTTGCACAGAAAATGTCTATTATATTGACAATACTTCTTGTGCAGTGAATGTCATAGGTGTAAAACAAAACTGTGTTAATGAGAGACAATGATAATGATGTATGTTCTTCTGACAGACAACCGAACCAATGGTCCAATAAAGTGAGATTTCAGGATAATAAAGCTGCTCCATGTCTTGGTTTTAAATGCATCAAATCATCATTTTGTCAAGAACAAAATTGTTAAAAGAAAAAAAAAAAAAGCAAACATTATCCAGTTCCAGCTTCTCACAATAAAGGATTTACTTTTTCATTGTCATATATATCATTGTAACCTGAAAACCTTTTTGTTGAATGAAACAAAAAAATGTTGCACACATCACACTGTGAACAGGATAGTTATGATGTTTGTTTTTTTTACTATTAACATTTCATAAAGTAAACAATTAATTGGAGAAAAAAAGATTTCTTCAGCTTATATATCTTGCATAAAATTTCATGACAAGTATTGGGATATCGGTAAATAAAATTTTTACAAACATGTATAATTTGTGACACTGTACAATAGGAAATAGAGTTATAAATACATTTAACAGTTCATTCAGAGCTCAAAGTGTGATCATAGACTGGGTTGTCTTACATTTCATTATTGTTACAGTAGTGATTAAAAAATATTGATCTTGTGTAAATGATAGCATTAACATATTACAGAACCTTTATTTTGATCTCAAACATCAAAACATTCACATTATATATCTAAGTCCTGCAAGTTCCCCCAGCTGGGTCCCACCTTGACTTTGGCTTTAAGCTTTACATACAGTTTTACTGCAGACTCCATCTCCCTCTTGACTATCTGAGCAACCTGGTAGAAAGGGGGTTGGTAGAAAGACAAAAAACTGTGTATATATGTAGTATATCTGTAGAAACGTGGCATATGTAATCAGTTTACCAAACACTACAGGGGAACTGACAATCTAAATAATAATTTTCATACCTGTATGACGTCTTCCTCTGTGGTTTCATAGATGAGCTCATCATGCATCTGTAGGACAAAGTAGGCTCCTCTGAGTTGAGATGTCCCAGCCCTGCGGTGATTGTTGGCTGTATAGCAGACACCATTTGACATCATCAGACAGGATTTATTCCCAGACTTTGAAATAATACAGTGGTTATCTTTCTCTGCATGTGGCGTTTATACAGCATGGGAAAAGAAATCACCTGTGTGTGTGTGCTGGTGAGAGAGTGGAGCTGCAGGGTATGTTTTTCGTAGTCGTTTCTGGATGTTCACAGTGGCGAGTTTAACAATGTCTGCTGCTGAGCCCTGTACAGTAGTGTTCACTGCCTGACGCTCTGCCTAGATGAAGGAGGAAGAGAGAGAGAGACAGGATTTGTGAAATATGGAATAAATGAGAAATAACATGAATCTTAATATTGCACAGATTACAAATTAAGTCTGGCATGTTCTGATGGACAGGCCTGCTTACATGTGCTTTGATGTGTGTATTGCCGTTAGTGATCCCAGGTAGGTATCTCCTACGGCCCATCAGAGTCTGAACGTAGCCATTCTTTATACAGTTCTTCACAGTTTCTCTAAGAAATGCATTGATCCCTGAAACACACGACAGGACATGAAAGTATTGTTTCTGTGTGGGAATTTAGAAGTTAGATGGACGTTACCATCTAATTACCGGATTGTACCATCCTTTATTAATGTATATGTAGTACATTCACGACTTTGATATCTCATTTTCAGACAAATAATGTCAACAACACTAAGCTTTGATTTTATATATTACATTAGTTAATACATTTAAAAGAATACATAGAATAACTTTTGTTTGTAGAATTCCAACAAAAATGGAAACACTGCCACATACATACCAGTATGCAGACAAACACTAATTTAGGTATTTGGGGATGCCTATTTGGCAGAAAATAATGACTGGGTAAAATGAATAGAAGAATTAAACAGTAGTGTTTACCTTTGTATCTGGCCTTGAAACTTTCTATGTAGCAGGCTGCGTCATTCTCCTCCACTCCCATTTGCTCCCCCAAAGATTTGGCTCCCATCCCATAGATAATGCCATAGCAAATCTGCAAAGACCAATAGATGAACACACCGGTGAGCTAAGCAGTAAGAATGCATGTGTGTCCGTGTTATCGTCTCTTTCCTGCATGGCTGTACCTGTTTTGCCTGTTGTCTGAGGCTGTCGTTCACGGACTCTGGGTCGACACTTTTCCACTCAGCAGCAATGCAGCGAAACACGTCTGCACCTCCGTTCAGCACCTGTCGACATGCACGGTTCATTGTCTCTTTAACTGTTTATTATCATTAGTTTGTTATGATGTTTTCTTGCTATTACTAACCTGAAGTAGGCGTTGATCCTTGGAGAGGTGAGCCAACACTCTCAACTCCAGCTGTGAATAATCCGCTGCCAGTATCATCCCACCTACAGCACAGTGTAGAAAGACACAGCTGAGAGTCAAAGTAACAGACAGAAAAGGTGCCCAGAAGCACCAAACAACTGCATCATCATAGTAACCTGAAAAAGGCACAAAGGCATGTCTCATGCTGACGGAGAAGGCCGGGCCTTGTTCTGCACTGCCAGCTGCAGCTGAAGGTACCGCAGAACGTCTCTTCTTTCTGTAACAAAACAGTGAGAGCTGTCTTATTATATCATTCCTAGTGATTTTTTGTTTGCTGAGCACATAGCCTTGTCAACTTAGAAAACTCAAAAACAGAATATTGAAGTATTTAATTAGCTACATCCTAAACCAGTTGGGTGTGATGTAAAATGTATCACAAAGGGCTGATGTATTTTAATGAACCTTAACATACTAAAGTTATGATTTTACCTTCAAGTCCCTCAAGTACACCTTGAGTGGTCTCAGACCCCATTTTGAGAGTCATGAACTGAAAAACTCAAGTGCAGTGAACTTTAATTCAAAGAAGTGTTGACCTACCTTGGTTTGGTGGTAACGTGGCTGCTGTCTTGTGAAGGTGGGCTCTCACCCACCACTGTGGGCATGTGAATCTCAAAGTCTTTGGGGACATTCTGTATGTTGGGCTCAGTGAAGCTTACTCTACCTGACAACACAATGAGCTGGGTTACTGCATGCTTTATATTTACTTCAGATAAAATTGCATTGCACAGTAGTGTGAATGTACTACATGGCATCAAGGAATGTCTACGTGAAACACGTTACATTGGTTAATGACAGGTGCACATAATTTCTTTGTGTTTCTGTTTGTGTGTGCATTTTACCTGTGGCTGTGTGTGTCTGGGCGATGGGGTATATTCTGTCCATGGTCAGTGTAGCGTGGTATTGCTTCTCCCTCTGCAGGGGGAACACCACTTTAGTCAGGGCGTTAGTGATCCGCCTCCACTCCAGAATCACACCTGGCAACGGGTGCAGGGGGCGAAGCTTCTCCAGAACATCCTGCCAACATCAGTTCAATTCAGTGACATTGCGAGTCATAATAGCAACAATTTAATGTAATGTAAAGTAGTTTCACCTTGGTGGTGCTGAACTGCTTTCCAAGTCGCACTCTGCCGCCACCTCTCCTGGTGTAGCCGAGTGTCTTCTTACTTTTCGATACCCCCACATCACCGTTTGGAGGCAGATGAAGCTCTAAAAACAACACCTACAGCGCAGAGAGCATGTAAGCACCCACATGTTTTTGAGGAAATTGTCAGGTATATGCTTTGTTGTACTTCCGTGAGAAATTTGGAATTTGGTTTAAAATGTGGTTTGGATAACAAGGTGCATCGGACCTGCGCTATGTCGTCAGTGCTGGTGAGGGAGAAGCTGTGTCCGGCCAGGTTGTAAGCTTGAGATTCCAGCGCTGTGAGTTTGGCTTGCATCACATGTTTTTGTCTTTCACACTCTTCAACACTGAAGCCCACTCCATTCAATTCCAACAGAGCCAAACACACCTGGGAGGGCATCTCAATGCTCCTGAATAAATCTGACACATGCGTACAATAACATTACAACAATGGTTAAAATCCCTAATGTTTACTACCGTTCTTACCACTAAATAAGTAAATATTACATGGATGTCTGGTAGAGTGTTTGCTCTTCATACCAAGCATGCTGTCTTTCTCTAGCAGGCCAGTGAGATGGTTCATGACAGCGTGTATGAGCACACTCTTGGTTGCTGCCCTAACACGAGGACAGTGTGAATGCCCATTCCCAAGACCATCCAGCAGAGGTAGTTCCTCGGGACAGTACACAGTCACCATGTTGGGTAGAGTCCTCTCCTCACTGCCAGGGTCCACCAGCCAGCACGCAACCTGTGGCAGACATCCAAACAGACTCACTTTGCTGCATGAAGTGTGTTTCTGACATTTTATGAAAGGTTCTTAGCAAAACAATACCTTTTTTGTCTTATAAAGCACCTGCTTGTCGAATTTTTGTGTGATTCAAATTGAACAGAGAAACAGTATTTTGTAGATAAAAAAAGACAATTTTAGAAAACATTGGTGCATGCATTGCTGTCTGCCAGTGTCATTTTCAATATTATCAAATAAGGGTCTTAGTCTTAATTACCAGGATGCGAGTTTCTGTCAATGGACTGTATACTGTACATATGTACGTGAACATTACAGTGTATAGATTATTTCCCTCACCTTAGGATCTTCACAGTTTCCCTCCAAGCTGATGCCACAGCTCAAAACCAACATCTTGTACACCTCTATGATGTCATACGCGACAAGCACACCTCCTCCATGACAAGCCGATGGTCCGCTCAGGCAGGTCTTCACCTGCCTCAACCTCTCACTTACTGGCAAATCATCATCCAGTGGAGGAGGGGCCAGACTGGAGCTCAAACCTGAGGGGGGGGGGCAGACTGGCTGAACTAAGGGAACACTTTTGTAGTGCACTGTAGTGCTTACATGATGCATGCATGGGTGTGTCTGTACCTCTGCTCTGCTCTTGCTGCAGAGACATGTAGTATGCATCTCTTGCTCCCCAGCAGACAGAAAGTCCAATTAACACCAGTCCATTACTGTCTCTTACTGGGAAACCATCCACCCTTTGGAGCTTCTGATGAGCTGCTGACGCTGCACAGAACACACATGCATGCATGAGGAAACTGCACAGAACACAGGATATACTTACAATGCGTCATGGGGTTGTAGAAATGAGACAAAAACACAAATGCAAGAAAGAAAACCTCTCTTGATGAATGTCAGTCAACAATTTACAACACATTTTCAACACAAGTTAATGTGACTTCTGTACATGTTTATCAGTTACCTCTCTTGTGTTTCCCTCCTATTTCCCCCTCAGGCTGCTGTCTGTGCTCCCTCCTTTCACAAGCCAAAGCCAGAGAGTACCGCTCCTTTGTTTTCCACTCATTAATGAAAGTATCAAAGAGGCGCCTGTCACTTGCCACATCTATGATGGAGAAGGTCCCTGAGTTGCTGGAACAGAGTGATGCGTCCTGGGACAGCTTAAGAGTGAAGCCTTCATCAGTAACAGGTGATTCTACATCAGTGGGAAGCTTCGGCTGGGGGGAGGATAGAGAAGTGCAGCCTCTGGGAGGGCTCAGATTCTTGTTGGTGTGTTTTAGGAGTTTTGTTTTTGAACATGGAAACGGTAGAGTCGTTGGTTTCTGTCTCAGCTGGTGTTCGTGGCTGGGAACTGCTGTGAAATTAGGCTGTTTAGTGTCTGCTGCAGCTTCTGAGAGATGATCGCTGTGTTCTGGGCGAGATTTAGGCCATTTTGTGATTGCTGGTCTCCGTGGCAGGAGGGCTGAAGGAGTTGACTGGTTGAGTGGCTGAGCAGTGAGACGCGACTGGACAGATGAGGTGGTCAGTTTTACTCTGGGTGTGACAGGTGGTGTTTCCTGAGTTGGGGGAATGAGATCACCAGCAGAGCCTGGTCTCTCTGCTTCATCCTCGCCGTCACCACTTGAGGGGTTTTTCTCTCGACAGTTGCTCCTGGCAGCAACAGCCTGCACATCTGGCTTTCCCATTTTCCTGTCCGCCTGTATTGAGGGCTGAGGTAGATCTGGAACTGCTGCTGTATTTGCAGCATTTATGAGTATATGAGTGGCTGTGTGGTCTCTTGTAGTGTTTTGGCATGGCTGCTCAGACATACTAGGCCAGCGGTCAAAGATCTCTTGTAAACCAGGGCTGCAATAAAGAGTGCTTTCAGGTGCATTTTGGACATGTGGGTGTTTTAAAACTGCATTATCTGACAATAAAGTGTTTATGTCCTCTTTCTTTTCTCCCTCTTCCATGAATTCCCTCCCTACTTGCCTCCCATTTTCACACTCTCCATTTACTGTTTCCTGTCTCCCATGTGGTTTATGTTTTGCATTATTATGCTGTTTGCTTTGGTGTGTCTGGCCTTGATTATCATTGGCTTTATCCTCGACATACTCATTATGAATTGTGGTTGTAGTTGTCGTGGTGGGTTGTGGCTGTATCTGACTGGGTTTAGGTTGTGATTCTGTCACCTGTTCCTCAGGCAGAATGCGGTCTGTGTTGGACTGCTGAACTTTAGGATGACTGGCTTCTTGCTCTTTTTGAGTTCTCTCTGTGTGTTTGAGCAAGCTCTGTCTCTCCAGAAAGTGTTCGCCCACCAACAGTGAGTCGCCCCACTCTGACAGGTTGAAGGAGGACTCGCCCCATTGTACTGCCTCCTGCTTCTCTGCCTCCTGATTAGCGAGAAGCTCGCTGCGCCTTCGCTCCTGGGTTGACGGAAGAGGGTGCTCGTCTCTGATCTCCTGGCCAGCTGATTCCTCTTCGTCTGACCCGTCAGGGATCTGGTGTGGGCTTAGACCAGCCAGCAGAGAGCTGTCATACAGGCTGTCGAACAGGAAGCTACTGCTTCTGTTAACACTCTCAGAGGTGGCCTGATCGGCACAGAGATCCTCATCACCACCTTCATCTTTATCCTCAACTACATTAACATCAGTGCCTGGACCAGGAGAAGCCTGTAAAAACAACATCATGGCTTTTGATTTTTAAGAGGCAAAGTATTTGTATATGTTTGATGTCTAAAATCAGGTCACTCACCTGGTGGCTGGTGTTAAGAATGAGCTCCATCTGGCTATCCGTGAGGGATATATTGAATCTGGGAACTGCATTGTCAGGGGCCTTAAGCTTGTTACTTCCCTCATTTGTGTCCATATCCAGCTCAACAACCGCTTCTACCATTTCCTCCCCTCTTATCTTTTTTGTTTCTTCCGGCTGATTCATTCCTTGATTTTTCCCCTCTCTGTGGTGGCATATGTGTTGAACAATGATTCTTTCTGTCTGGGTGTCCAATTCAAAGCTGTCCCCAAAACTCTCCTCTCCTTTTTTAACAGCTCCTTCAACATCTTCATCTCTCTCATCTCCTGCGTACAGCTCAGGAGATGAAAACTTATCTACCTCCATGCCATCTATCCTTCGTCGTTTGGCCTCAGGAGAGAATAAGGGAACAGAAGTAGGAGAGGCCGAAAGGGGAGAGTCTAGCATGTCTGCATGTGTAGGTGTAGAAGTGCCTTGCACAGGGCCAGGAGCTTGAACAGATGTAGGCACCTGACCTGCAGGCGTTGAAGAAACTGTGGGTTGTGAGTGCAACGTCTGTGCAGTCTCTACATTATCCTGTAGACCTTTGTCAGTCTGTATAGAGTGGAGAACTTTGCTTAAGGCTCTTGAATGCCTCAGACTACCTGGTGGCTGCAAAGGTGAGGCTGCAAGCCCTGTGGTACCAGCTCCTTTTGATGTCTTTGTAGAAACACTGTGTTGTTCGTCTGCTCGGGATATTGGAGCTCTAAACCGAGCGGGAGGCATTGGGGAAGCGGGGGGCTTAGGAGGTGGCATCAGGTCATGCAGGCGGCTTGACACAATCTCAACTAATTCCTGTGTGAGGCTCCTTTCATGGAATGGATAATTTGCTTGATGACTCTCTGGTCTGATTGAGTCAATCCCTTTACTTGTCTCCCCTTCTTTTGGCTCTGCTTTTTTGCGTTCGTCCTCTAAGTCCATTGACCTTGTCTGTGTTTGTCTTTCTCTTTTTTCATACGGATCTCCTGTGTCATTTGCCATTAATAATGTTTCATCTGTCTCATCCTTTTTTGTTTTTTTGCTTCTTTCCACTTGCACTTCATGGCCTTTTAGCCGGATTTCTGGTTCTCTCTTGTTGTCTTTTCTGTGCTCCTCCAATAATCTGGTGACTACTGTTTCTTCAGGCTTGGACTTACCTTGCTCTCTCTTGGCTTCTCCTTCTGCTTTCTCCGTTTTCATTTCATGCATCCTTTTCTCCTTATTCTCCTCTCCAAGTCTGCCAATATCTCTGCTCTCACTTTTCTTGACCCTGTCTCGTCCTTGGTGATCTTTAATGTTGCCCATCTGTGCTTCATGTGAGCTAAGATATGAGGCAGATGAGGAGTCTGAGTCCCTGCTATGATGGACATCGGAGCTGTTTACAGCAGGAGCCCCAGGAGGAAGTGTTGCTGGGTCCCACTGAACTCCTAACTGGGCCAGGTCTTCTTGAAGGAGGAGCCTTGCCTCAGACACTATCTCAAAAGCGGCTTCCTGTTCCGTCAGGGCTCGACCACCGGTGACCCAGACACAGCGAAGGTTCCGTCTCTCAGCTGCCTCCACCTCACTCTCATCTACTGCGCGCTTAGAGCTGAGGAATACGAACAGCACGACATTAGCTTTACATTGGAGGTCATGTTTCAGGGAGGTTATTGCTCGGTATGCTGATGTTGATTACAGTTGCACAGATGATATGCAAGCTTACAGTATAAGAAGGGTTTATAGGAACATACCTGCTTCTATCTATTTCACTTTTTTAAATTTGTTTCAATGGAAATTTTTGAGATATTTTGGATATACTTGAAATATTTTTTTATATATTTTGTATTTATTATTGTCTCTCTGCTCCCACTCTCAGGGACTGATACACTCTAGATTGAGTTTTCATTGTGTATTTTGTGTATTCCTAAAATTGTTAATTTAAGATGTTTATTACCCTAGAGCAGGTTGGATGGTTAACCATTAGTCTATTGGTTGGTGTGTGTGTGTGTGTGTGTCTATTTATTTTTTTGTGGTTGGGTTTAATGTGCAGGGTTAACTATTTTCATGTCTGCTGATTTCCAATAGCCATGAACCATTATGCTTCTTCCGTTGTCTATCAGGATGCATCAGTTTGAGATCTGACTGACAACTGCATCAACTTTTTTTTTAAATTGAGATCAATTAAAGGTGACTCATTTTGCTTTATGGCACTATATACTTTTTCTGCACCTGTAGAAGAGTGTGTGTATAGCAGGCTTGCATGTTTTGGAAGTACAATAATGACTGAAAACTATATGGACAATTATGCTATGGGACATCATCATTAATCATTAAACCCGTTGTTTACAGCACTCTGCAGTATATACTTAATCTGTTTGTTAATCTGTACCTTTCCTTTTGGTAGACTAATTACAGAGTGCTTTTAGCTATGACTTCTTTACTACACCATAGATCGTGCAAAACACTCGTGTTAATGTGTATGAGCTGAGAATGGAAACAAACTTTTTAACTAACACACTAGAGCTATTTTAAATACTAGTCCCAGCTGCTGGCACTTTTTACCTAATATGCATTTATATCTTAATGGAACACACGCACACATACCTCTTAAATGGGACGGCATTCCTCAAGGCTTTCTCCACATCAGCCACAGTAGCCCTGGCCAGTTCAGCAACAGTACAGAGGCCTTGTGCGTAGAGTGTTCTGGCTCGTGCTGCATTCAGGAGGGAAACCCTCACAAGGTCAACCAGCTCCCTTTGGACTCCAAAGCTCAGCCTCGTCTGGTACTGGGACAAAAGCAGCTCCATGTTGTGCCAGCCCAGACGCTTGCAAAACACTGTTACCATACCTGAAGGGATGAAAGAAAGGTCAGAGTGTTTCTGTAAGCTGCAAAACTGAGCATATGATTTAGAGTCATTTTACTTATGTGTTGTGTTTTGGTTCTGGGTACATTGGGGGTTTTTTTGTATTTAAATTCTTTATTGATAATAAACTCCCTCATTAGTATGATATATACTCACACCCAGACGCAGATGTTTTCAGCCACACCAGCTGTGTCTGAATTACACTAGGTCCTCATAAAGCCTCTCACAGTAATCTGATGCAAGATGCATGAGCACTTTAGATTGATGCATGTAGAAGCCGGAACATCAGCTAATGGAATCAAGTCTATGATGTATATCCGTCAGTCTAAAGTGCTCCTTGCATCAAGTTACTATTCTTGTTAGTGCCCTCCCTTTTTCATGTAATGCCTTCTGTAGAATTCAAAGTCTACATATTCTACAGAGTAATACGTCATGTACCTGCATATGTAGAAGCAGACTGCTGGAGAGACTGTAACTGCCCACGATTGCAGTTGTATTTGGATGCCACTGTTCCCAAAGGGACCTCATTCACAAGATCCTGTAGCACAAGGGTGGTGAAAAATCTGCAATGAGATAAAGACAAAAAACGTCATTTGTTGTTTGACTGTCCTTGACTAGTTTTAGTTTTAGGGTATCTGTTCTGAGCCACCTTTCACCCAGTGGCCACAATGTTGGAAATTAATGTGCATAAAGGGAGAGGACACAATAGCACAAACATCTGAATAAAATGATATAGTCATTAAAAATAACAGACCATAAACAAAAACTATATAGAAAATAATGTTCAACAACTAAGTTACCATCCATCCAAAATTGAACATTATAAGCTCCACAAAAGGCACCTTCATTGATCTTTAATTGATCATGTAATTCCCGCTTAGGTACTCTGAACGCATACATAAGTGTGTGACTGTGAATATAATTTAGTATTAAAGATGGTAAATTTTTCCAAAGCCATGATATACATAGCGTTGGTGTAATTAACACACACACACACACACACATATATATACACACACACACACATTACCGTTTATGAATGGCCATCTGTCTGCGCTGCTTCTCTGTTTTGGCGACAAGTTTGCCACTGACAGATCGTGCAAGAAAACCCTCCTGGACGCCCACCAGCTCAGCTACTCTTTTCATCGATGACGAGAGCTGCTCCCACAGACAGAAGAACTGATACCAATCTATGGTGGTCCACTCTGCATACAGCGGGGTGATCTGATGAGAATATGGATATTGAACTTTTAATGCTGTGCTTTGGAGGACTGGTCTGGATTTTGTGTTTGAGGAAGGGACATTTTTGGTCAAATTAAACGTAGTTAGAGTTAGTTACCATTAGGAATGTATTGGTGGGGGTTCAGGGATGATAGGGAGTGAATAAACTCAACAGAAATGTATTAAGGAAGTCATAATACAAGCTATGTGTATTGTACCAGATACAGAATGTGCAAGTCATTTTCCAGTACAAAGCCCTTCATGGCCCGCTGGAGATCTGCAAATATTCCCACAGCCTCAGGAGGGGAGAGGGAGGAAGACAGGGTGGCAGCGCCTAGTTGAGTCGGACAGTACCGCTCCTCTGGATATGCAAAGACATCATAGGACATGCAGTAGTTATTGGTATTGCAAAGGTGGTCAAGATGATACTTTGGATATATGATGCAATACAGAAATGCTTGCATTATCCTTCAGAATTTGTTAGAACACTTTTGTATCAGATGGTTTATTTTGTTACTAAAAGTTTTTGATTGTATGTCAAGATATCAAAAATGCTCACTGATAACGAAAAAGACAGTACCTTGTCCATCCTTCTGGATACTGATAAATTCATTGTCCATCAGCCATTCAACACAGGCCTCAATAGCTCCTGTGTTGGTCTCTTCATTTGATTGTTTTTTGCCGTCACATTTCATGCTGGCAGCCAGCAGTGAGCACGAAGCATATAACCTCACATCCTGCGGAGTGCTGGCCACACCTCCGACAATGATCTGCAAGTTGGGATGATTCAAATTGGGGACATAAAACAATTATAGAGTTCATGGGGCAGAAATGTGTTTTGTCACTTTGATGTATACTAATTTAACCACACATCAATGGCCTCCAGAGGATAGGCCATTCTTTACAAAGGAATTAATCCTGATGCATTTACGGCCATACCTCTAGGATGGCTCGCAGCATGCTGGTGGTGACGCCTTCTCCCTCCCTTCTCACCAGGCAGCTGCTGATTGGGTGAAGAGCACCTTTAAGGAGACTAATACCTTTCTGACGTTCTGCCTCCTTACACACCAGCACACTCTCACCTGAAAGAGGGCGGACAAGAGAACATGAGAAGAAAAGATGTTATCAATTATTATCCCACAAGACCGTTGATCGTGTTTTGTTTTCTCTCTCACGCCCACTGGAATAACAATGAACATGCAACGATCCCAATCTCCTTCCCTCCATACCTTCAGTGTCTACCCCTTTCCTTCCTGCTCGTCCAGCCATCTGTTTGTATGTGAGCGGGTCCAACAAGTGTCCATTGAAGGTAGGGGTTCGAATAATTACCCTGCGCGCTGGGAGATTAACCCCTGACGACAGAGTAGAGGTGGCAGCCAAGACTCTCACAATGCCCTGACGAAAAGCTCCCTCCAACACATCACGCTCATCAAACGTCAAACCTACAGAAACAAACTTCATCTTATTTATATACTATAAAGACAAAACCGTATCATTCAGTTTGCAGTTTGTTTCATTAGGAATTGTGTGAGTGTGTTCACCAGCATGGTGGAAGGCCACCCCCCATTGCACTGTCCGCTGGAGGATGGGGTCTAAACCAGCTGGCGTTCGTCTCAACTGTGCTATGACATCCACTAGTCCCTCTTGATCCAGACACACTGGCCGAGGCTCTGCTTCGCCCTGACAATCTGAGAGGATGAGACCAAAATCTAGATTTACGGGATAAGTAATGTCTGTAATATCACTCAATGCAACACAAACATACTTCATTTTGACTTCACCTTTAAATATAATATGCACAAAAAGTAGATGATTTTGAGATGGCATTTAAATTCCAGGTACCAGCATGACTGAGATTGTAGAATTCTCTGGCGATGCTGTCCGCCAGTTTCTCACACCAGTTCTTCGAGGGGCAGAATAGCAGCACAGAGTGGGCCTCTCTCACAGTCTCATAGCACAAGCTCACTATGTGTTCATCGTCACCCTTTATGACCACACACACATACACAGTTTGAGTGTTGATGTTAGCCAGTGTGCGGACTATCATTGTGATGCCTACTCTCTCAAGACCAGTAATGTAGTTACCTTAATATGCAGAGCAGGAGTGAACTGCCGCACCACAGAGAGGCTCTTGTCGTAGATGTTGCAGCCCACCTTGAGATGCTCCTGTAGTGGTACAGGTCTGTAGTCTGTCTGGTAAAGCTCTGCGCCTAGCCAACTGGCCAGGAGGGAGAGGTTAGGCAAGGTGGCACTCATACCTATGATCTGTACACCCTCAGAAAGAGACCTGTAGAATGAGTTTTACAGATTTAACACATGAAGATTATTAAACACTGTAGCTGTCACACACTAACGGATACAAACCCAGTGGTGTTGTGCTTCTGTGCAATGTAGCGGATTTTGGTTAAGAGCAGTTCTAGTAGGTATCCTCTTCCAGAATCTCCAACCATATGCAACTCATCCACCACCACAATACCTAGTAATGCAAATATAACACACAAATTCAAACTCATATTCTATGTTTTAGATTCAAGGAAATAAACTTTGATCCCTGGTATATTACCTAGTAGACCCATACAGTCCTCTTCAATTAGTCTGTTAATGAGGGAGTTGGCTTTTTCTATAGTGCAAACAGCCACATCTAGAGCTGTGAACCCTCCAGCAGCCGAAGTGCTGCCCATATATCCCTCCACACGAACTCCTGCCTCTTCAAATACACTCTACAAAAGGCCAGACATATAGGTCTGTTAGATGGAGATACTGTAGATACACACACATACAAACAACACAATGTAAGTAAAAACATGCATGTATTTTTTTCCCTGTCCACCTCTCCCTCACCTGAAGGTAGTGCATCTTCTCTTTGGCCACGGAGACAAATGGCAGGATGAAGAGAGCTTTTCTTTTAGTCTCCAACACACGCTTCAACATTAGCAGCTCTGACACCAGAGTTTTTCCAGCACTGGTCGGGGCTGAAAAGGACGGAATTGAAAGGAGCTGCTGACCTAACAGTGACTGACACCTTGAATCATTTTGTAGAGAGTAAAGATTGGAAAGCCCTCCGGGGCAAATTTGTGTTATCGGGCCATTTAAATAAAATTAAAGTGACATGACTAGAGAGTGTTTCTTACCAGAGTACACCAGGTTACCTCCCTGCAGCACCTGTCCAACAGTGAGGCACTGAGCCTGCCATTCGAACATGTGAGTCACTCCGTGTTTCTGGTACCGCTCCAGTACAGGTTTTGGTAAGCCCCAACTGGATAGCAGCAGCTTTTCAGCTTGACCCGCGGGAGCACACAGGGCAATGCCTACAGTAGAGCACAAATAAAGAACTCCTTTTACACTTCAAACTGGTGTGGTGGCAGGGTACACAAACTAATGTCAAATATAAATTTTATTTAGTGTAACAATACAATCTAGACATAGCTGGAAAGAGATATAGTGCAAGGCTGGAAGTGGGTAACTGCCCCAGGACCCCAAAAGCTCCAGGCTTACAGCGTGTTCACTGGTCTGTGCCACTGCCTTTTATTAGATTAAATATGAAGCTATTTATTCATGTCTTCCATTGCTTTGCAATATTTTATCTCATTTAATTTAATAAAATTATTAAAATTTTATTCCACTCTTTAAATCCTTTTGTTTAATGCAATGCACGTTGAATTGCCTTGTTATTAAAAAGGTGCTATGCAAATAAACTTGCCTTTCTTTGAGGTAATTAAATTGAAATCTGGTTTGGAAACACCACTAAAACACAGTATGAACTGACATGATGAGAGTAAAGTGGGTCTTTCATTGTTACCTGACCTTGAACTCCTGTCCTGAAGAGGGTCCTTGTATTAAATCTAATTTTAAGACCTTCATTATTTCCGTTTGGCACATACCTAAATTAAGGTTTAATCAAATGAAAAGTATTTCTACACCAAAATAGTGTTCCAGTGTAGAAAAACTGTATGCAGAGCATGTAGTGGGATGAAAGGGGCAGTTAATAGGGCCCCAGCAGCTAATTTTGTCCCATAACACTCTGGCAGGTTGATCCAGCCATAACAAGGTGTGAAAGGCATCACAGAGAAGCAATGGTAGAAAATATTTACCGTAACTTAACATAAATTATTTCACCTGGCTGAGGTAAAGTGTCACTCAGAGTACTGAGGTCTAAGCCACTGGGGACTGTTAGCACAGAAGCAGACTGATTCTGTAGTGACTGCTGCAGCTTGGCCTTCTTCATGGCTGCTGCGAGGCGGGAGGGGCTGAACAAGATGTAGTCCCTGGATACATCCAGAGGTGGATGAGCATTCATATTTTGCCCACTTTTGTCATCGCTATGAGGGGAGCTCTTTCTTCTGGATGCATGTTTCTGTCTACTGAAACATACAAAATAAAAACATTTGTTAACATACAAGTACAGATGCATGTAATAGAAACAATAGACAGACTGGGCCGTAAAGTGTGGGTTAAGACTCACTCAGTGGCGCTGCCTTGTTGCTGACGTTTTTTTATTTCTTGACTGGATAGCCCATTGATGCAGGCAGAGGCGTGCAATGACTGGATGTTCCAGGCAACCCTCTGAGCATGCTCTGCTTCCTCCAAATCCTCACTGAAGAGAAGCTTCTGTGCAAGGTCTCTGCAGTCAGCTCTCCGTCCAGGTCTCTTACAATCAACACTACGCCCACAGACACTCTCCTGGATGTTTGGGGCTCTGTGGTGTCCTGTAGGCTGATGTGCTCTGTCACTCTCCCTCTTATTGTCTGCAACTGGTGCAAGGGACCGTGAAGGGACAGAGTCAGCTGATGATGCTGGGCTTTCCTGTGCATCTGTGTTTAGTGTTGTTGGATAAGCAGACTTCACAGGGTCTACAGCCTCAAGCACCTGCAGCATCTCTTCATCCAGCGCTAGTGTGGATTCCCCCAGTAGGAACGCTGCTCCTCCACCCTAAGATGGAGATTAATGCAGGTCATTTCTGACATATGTAGATGTGAAAGATGACAAAGAGACAAGGAGGAAAAATTCTCTCAAGCTGTTACACTCACCATGTGGCCGTCCCTGCTGGTATTTGTTTTGCCTGACAGGTAACCTGTTTTCTGCAACAGTCTCTCTCCATCTGGTGGCTCATCGGGAGCTTGGAAGCTGTGCACATGTTCACCACAGGTAAGACAGATAGAAACGTTACACAGATTGGAAGATGTCTCTAAGCAACAGGAGGAATCTGGTCCTTATTCTTCTAAATCAGCCCACAGCATAAATCAAGTCAAACTGTGACTTACCTTTTTTTCTTCTTGATCTGGTGCTGCCCCATGTAGCTTTTCTTTTTCAGAGAAGGACCCGAGGTGTTCATACTGAAGACGTTGTGCTGTGTTTGATAAACGCGTGAGTAGGTGGGTGTTAATTAACATGACATCGGTTTGACGCTTGACGAGAGCTTGTAAACCAACGTTATATTTTACAATGTGTATCAAAGGTAAGGGAGCGAAAACAAGCGTCGCATTGGAAGTGATTGTTTTGGCTGCTAAGTATAAACATTTTCTTTCTGCTGAGCAGAGATGTGACCACATCAGAAATCAAAAAGTCCGCCGGTGCGCCGCCCACAATTCGACGGAAACAAGGAACGAATTCAAAAGTTCCTATTCACCACCACTATTCCTAGACGATTCCTAGAATACTACTACCACCAAACACTAATTTTAATAATACTTAATGTATTGTCCTTCAGTTAAATGTTGGGATGAATAAGAAGTTGATCCACTGTTTGTGGTTAAATAAAATATCGGTAAGCATTCTTTCGATGGATGAATAATGTCTTTATAAGTTGCCTGTTAATAAAATTGCAATAAAATCACAAGCTTTAGACTGATTGAAATGTTGTGAAATGTTTATAAACTGTCCAGTAAGTGCGGTAAATTGTATGTTTAAATACAGAGAGCTGCCAACACGTGCTAATGCCCGAATAAATCTATAGTAACTAAACTTGTAAACAAATATAATACAGATGTTGAACTCTTTCTGATCATATCAAATGTGAATTATCACAAAATATTCTGATAAGATACAGTTTTTGAATACTTAGAGGAACATGTATAGACAAATGTGTATCATTCTCCCTTAACTTTGTCATGGTGCATAACGACAATCAACACTTAAGTTAAAGCAATCAGTGTTTGGTCATTTTTAACCTTCACACTTGGTCCAACATGATTTTTAGCGTCTAGTTTATGAATTGCCAGTAGCACACTGCATTGATAAATACTGTCGGGCATAAAGTGAATGCTTGTGGGCGGGGCCTGGGTATCTTTCTCGGGGTGTAGGGCGTGAGTGAGCGGCTGGTGGGCGCGCCCGCTGCGACGTTGCGGAGGCTTCAAGATGGCGGAAGCCCTGACAACTCAGGAGCAGCTGGTAAGGGTATCTTTACGGATTTTTCCTCATCTTTCCATTATGTTCAGCGTGTACACGTGTCACCATCAGTTTCTTCTATAACCGGCGGTGTTTCCCATAAATTTATTCACGGTGATTGTCCCCGTGAACGATGTGGTGTAGTAAACAGCCCTGGCCCGTTAGCACCCTCCTGAGTCTAGTGACTCCGGTGTGACTGACAGCAGTTAGCATGTGTGTTAGCATGATGGCGCTTGCTAGTAGTAGTAGTAGTAGTAGGGCTCACTTAACCGGCTTTGTTTCTCGAATACTCGCTCCCTTGATAACCCAGCTTTACGTGTACCACATATTTATGTTCATATTGCTGATTTTAAGTAGATCTACCTCGTAACCTACGTTTTGCCCCGTAAATGCGGCTTCAAGTGTCTTTAACGCTATCGTTAGTCATCCAGCTGCCACATGTAACCTAGCCGCTGGCTAATGCTAATAGCTATTGTTGAGTTGCAGGGACTTTCCTCGAAAGCAATCTTGCTATACGCTAAAAATCCTGTTGGATCAAGTGTTAAGGTTTAAAAAGACAAAACACTGGCTGCTTTAATTGTTGATTGTTATTCTGCACCATGACAAAGTCAAGACAGACTAAGACGCTAATGTTTGCAATGAGCTAACGTTAGCTAGCAGTAGTCTGTTCTCCGATTTACGGTTCACAGAAGTGGTCCTCCGGTTCCTAGCATTGTTGTTGCCATCACTTTCTAGTAAAGGGGATGGGCCTGGCATTGATAGCAAACCCTCAAATGTCACGCAGTTATTCTGATGACAGCTTCATTGTATAGCTACTTTTTTATCTTCAGCATGCATTCACAAGTTTAACGGATCACTAAGCTAACGGTACGTTAAAGAACACGCTTTTATCGGCTCCCCAGATTTGCCGATGTGTGTATTGGTTGCGAATCCCTTTCCCAGATTCAGTACCGTCCATTGATTTACTGCCCTGTCCACTTGCTGTATAAAACGTTGGCAGTTTTAGCTCGCTGCTGAAATTAACGACTTGTTGCCTTGATGTGCTTACAACCATCCTGGTGCTGATGTTCAGTTACTGGTGGTAACATACAGTATATCCAAACGGTGTGATTTAAAGGTACCCTCCCTGACTTTGTTTTCTAGTTCCCCAAATCCAAAAATGTTATCCCAGCTTGCTGTTGGCCATTTCCAAACATGTTTTGGAAACATTAACTTTGATTTAGAGCAACATTTATGGTGCATTAGCCTTTTTCACGGAAGGCTACATTTAAGTCACACATCACTAGATTCATTACTTGAAAATTATGATAAAATATACTACCAATAACTGAATGCCAACTCGAGGGTTGTCGAGGGCATTAAATTGTAACCTTTGGTCTAAGTATGTTTGTCTAATTTTATCACTCGTGTCTCTCGTCTCAATTGAAATGCCAGGACCAGGTGTATGTTTCTCGAACATGTGTGCATACACTTTGCGGCTTCAGTATGTGTTCAGTCACAGCATTGAGCCCACAGTACATTCTTGGAACAGAGTTCAGACTATGTCACAGTCTGACTGTCACAAGCATTTTAAGTGCAAGTGCTGTGACTACATAAATGTAGTTAAATATATAGTTTTTTGGTGTATGTTCCTGATTGTGCTGATGACATGATTCCATACACATATGTTACGGTTTCCCACAGTGAGATAATGCAGTGGTGTGCCACATTACTTTCAACAAAGACCACCTATCCTGGCATCATAAAAATGAATATACTTTCCCCATTGTGGTTAATGAATTACCATTGTCTGTCATGAAATAAAACATTTGCAGGTAGAAGAAGAGCAGGGGTCACACAGCAAATGCCTATATTTAATGAGTGTGTATAATCGTGCGTCATCTTGTAACAAAATTGCTCATGAGACCAAATGTATCTGCATTCTTCTTCTTTGTGCAATGAGAGGGTAGATTCAAGTTTTGTATATAGCTGAACTGTTGTACCCATTCATAAGACTCTCCTTGTGCTGGTTACATATTTGGAGGACAGATGCAGCTCACTTGAGTGAAAACAAGCTGACTGTTGTCTCCTCCCGGCATATGAGTGCTCTCATCCACGGCATCTTCCACTGCCACAGCATGCTGCTGCCATCTGTATCACACATTTTTGGAACTTTGGCAGGCAAAGAACAAAAAGGCTGAGGGGGGGCGTCACTCATGCGTTTCTTTGCCATGTCAGTTGTAATCCCTATCTTCTCTCTCTCTCTCTCTTTCCTATCAGGTTCTCCTCCTCTGGTTGTACCCGCCCACAGGGTCTTTCAGTGTCTTGCTCAAGGACACTTTGAAGCTCTCTCGAACTAAGAACTTTCCTGTTACTAGACGGCTACTCTACCTCATGAGCCATGCCTCCCACTCACACACTAACACCCCCTTTTTTGTTCCATCAACTTTCTCATGTTTGTCCAGGCTGTGGAGGAGTTCCTGAGTGAGGTGCGTAGCAAGGAGCAGCCTCACAGCGCTGGGCTCGTCTCGAAACCTACCGCTGTAAAGTTTCTCATGGCCCGCAAGTTTGACGTCTCCAGAGCCATTGACCTCTTCCAAGCATACAAGGTACGGCAGTGTATTGCTTGGTGACAAAACCAAGATGACTACTTAGCAGACATGCTAACAATGTCCCGCCTGTTGTTCAGTTCTAAATATCAACTTGCTGTATGGGGGGAAAATCCGTCTACAGTCTTCTTTGCAGACGCATACAGGAGGTGGACACTATCATGAACACCCATAAAATCTAATAAAAAACAAACACATAATCCCAGCCACAAACAAAACCATTGCTAACCTAATTGTTTTATATTTCTGTTTAATATTGATTGAAGTCAAGTGCTGGTATTTTACTGTTGTTATATGTATATGGTGGGTCAAAATAACCTTTAAAAACAACAAAAAACAAGTGTTAGAACCTGCTCCAGATTGATTTACAGACTAACACAAGACGACAACCACATTCAAGTTAAAATTTTGATGCTGTTTGTGCACATGCTGTTTTAGCTACAAGCTAATGACGTCCACTCTTCTCTCCTGTCTCTAACATCGTGCAACAAACTAGAACACAAGAATCAAAGAGGGCATCATCAATATCAACCCTGACGAGGAGCCCCTGCGCTCTGAGCTGCTGAGTGGCAAATTTACAGTCCTGGTGAGCGTTGAAGCAATTATAACGTTTTACAAAGTAACTGCGGTTTATCATTTCACTATTACACCCCAGGATACATGTAAAATAGTGCACAACCTAGTCATTATAAAAGAATTTTGTGTGTTTATGTGTGTGCATGTCAGTCTGCACATTTGTTTTTGCGCTTGTGTCTTTTATTAATGGAGATGAAGTCGAATTTTTGGTTGTGAATCAGTATATATACTTGTCTCGTACTCATGGGTGATCTGAAAATGTGTGTTCATAATCAGAATTTCTTGCTGACCTTTCTAACAAATCATATAGAATGCAAACATTATGGATTTGAACAAGTGTGTATAAATAACATGTTAATGTTCCTACCAGCCTGGCCGTGATGCAAAGGGTGCTGCTCTGGCACTCTTCACTGCTCGTCTCCATCGGCCAGATGTCACTAGCCACAAAGCTGTGCTGCAGGCCATCATCTATCAGCTGGACAAAGCCATAGAGAGGTGAGGCCCTAGCCCTTTATTCATACATACATACATAGACACACAGTTTGCACTTTACCTCGTTGTTGTGGTTCACTTGCTCGTTTTGTCATCATTAATTTCTTCCCCTTTCTATTTTACATTTTTTCACTGTAGACTTTGCCTTCTTAAAGGCACTAGTGACTTCTTGCTAAATATGAGTGGTGTCAGGTCCCCAGATAGTGTTGGCCAGTTTTTTCCCCGACATGAGATTTGTGTTTGATTTCCTACAAGCACTTGGACAAAAAAGAGAGCCACGTACCACATGCCTTTATTTATTTTTGGAAATTTATCTCAGGTATAGTTTATGAAATTATAATGTGTATGTTATGGCTTCTTTTGACCATCCTCCTCTGCTTTTAATTTGAAAATCTTGTTCATTTCCCCCCAGTGCACAAACTCAAAGAGACGGGCTCATATTTATCTACGACATGACTAACTCCTGCTATGGCAATTTTGACTATGAGCTCTGTGTCAAGATCCTCAATTTGCTCAAGGTGAATATAAAGAACATCTGCTGCTCTCTCTGATCTGCCTGCCTTCAAGTTTTTGGAATCCAAACGGTCTCTGAAATGTTATTACCCTTTTCATACTTTTCTCTGTCTGGCGTTTGTTTTTACTAGGGTGCATTTCCAGCTCGTCTAAAATGTGTCTTCATTGTGTCATCACCTCTTTGGTTTCGAGCACCTTTTGCTGTTCTCCGGCTATTTGTGCTCGAGAAGCTAAGAGAAAGGGTATGTATGTCTGTTTTCATTTGGAGTTCTACCATAGTGTGTATGTTATTTACTGTTTTCTTCTTCTTTCACCAGGTGTGCACTGTGAAAGCTCATGAGTTGGCCAGTCACATCCCAGTGTACTCCCTCCCTGAACACCTGGGTGGGACGTCCCAGTACAGCCACGTGGCTTGGATCCAGTCCTGCGTTAACATACACACAAACACTGAGGGTGACAAACAAGAACATGACACACACGACTGTGTGGGAAGCCTGCTGCGGTCCTACAGCTTAGAGTGCAGCAACACAAGCGCAGGCGCTACACTGTCCCACACCCATATAAACTCACAGTTAGGTTCTGAGCTAGCCATGGCTAACTCTAACTGCTATGATGATAGCAATGCTAACCCAAACAACCACTGCGGTGTGGTGGAGGGCAGGACTCGAGGCCCAGGACAGTATCAGCAGAACCCACAGTCTGCTTTAAACAGGCCGCAGGGGAACCACCAACACTGGAACGGCTCAGCAGTGAGCAGGGCCAACATGACCGTTAGTGGCTCTAGCCCCAATGCTAACATGAACGGTCGTGGCCGCCAAGCCCCTCCCCAGTCAGACACGCCCCCTGACACCCCGCTTTCCCAGAAAGGCTGTGGGGATGCGGAGGACGGTGTAGCAACAGACTCTAACCGTAGGTCTCAGAATGAGGGGGTAAAGGAGGAGGATGAGGAGGAGGATGATGAGGAAGGGGTGCCACCGTTGCCCCAGAAGTGTTTGCCTCGCCCCCCACACCAGCCTTCCTCCCAGTCCCCGCCCCTGTCTTCATCATGGGGTGCTGAGGATGAGGACCACTGCATGGAGGTGTCTGTTCACATGCCAGAGCAAGGAGGCATGACGGTGCATGACCTGGTGGAGCATGTGAAGCGGAAGAAAAAGAAGGGGATCTATCAGGAGTATGAGGAGATCCGCAAGGAGCCTCCAGCAGGCGCCTTTGACTACTCCAAGTAAGAGAGGAAAACATTCTGCCCGTGTGGCACCTTTTGTTTCGGTGCGCTTCTGTCTCTCTGCTGGCCACTTGTTTAATTTTCAGTTTCTCTGTTCTAAGGTGATGGAAAATTTCATCACAGTTAATTCATAAGTCCGCTATTGTAAATCTGTACGTGTCACCTTACATTGTGTTCAATTCTGCCTTTACAGAAAACTGTCCAATCAGATAAAGAACAGGTACAGTGACGTTCTCTGTCTGGATCAGTCACGAGTGCGACTCTGCCAGCTCTGTGATGACGAGGATGAGGTGATACTTTATTCATCAATCTGTTTTGTCTTTCTCTTGACTGTAGAAATTATTTTTTGCTTACTTCTTAGAAAATATGTTGTTAAATATTGCACGCATCAGCAAATGATTGGCTGTAGACATAAATGTAGAGAATTGATGTTGCTTTAGCCGTTAGATTTGAGTGTCTACATTTTGGGTGTGTTCTTTGTGGTGTCTTCCCCTGTCCTTGTCTACTGTATCTGATATATGTGATTGGAAAGTGGAGTGATTTACCATATCCATGGGTTTTGTGTGATTTTTAAAGGTAAGGTTTGTTTGCTTTAGGCAGCCTGGGTCCTATTTTTGTAAAAATGAGTACAGTGTACAAGTATTTCAGATAAAATAAAAGCTTTAAAAGAAATGTTGGTAAAATGAATGAATCTGCTATGGAAGAGTAATGTATTTTATATATTGACATTTTAATGTGACTTCAGTCTACATTTGTAACCCTTTACTGTAAGTATGTGACTGGCCTAAAAATAGGATTTGGGGAACCCACTTTATTAATAGTAATGTTCAGTGTATTCCTACAGGAGGCAGTAAATACCAACACCAAGCAGTGCATCTCACTGCTCTTCTGCTTTGTGTTTCACAGACATCAGATTACATTAACGCCAGTTTCATGGATGGGTACAAGATGACCAATGCCTACATTGCAACTCAGGGTGAGCAGAAACTACACTAACACTCCTTATTATATTTATATAGCCCTCCATGCAGTCTACACTTTTTCTGCTCCAACAATCAGTCCCACAGTTTGGTCTTGCCATGACCTGACAGACTTTTGTGTCCCTCAGGTCCTTTGCCAAAAACATTTGGTGACTTCTGGCGCATGGTGTGGGAACAGATGGTACTTATTATTGTCATGACCACCAGGTAAGACTTGTTTTTATCTCTGATTTGTTTATTTTTTTAAGTCAGTTGTGTGTTACAGATGTACAGATAGGGTTTGTATGTTGAAGTGGTGGTCAAAAATTGATACAGCAATGTATCGCTATACTTTTTTCCATGATACTGTATCTATATTCCAGTAGGGGTGGGAATCGCAGGGTACCTCACAATACGATACACAATTCATGGCTCACAATAACAATGATATCACGATACTGCAGTTCTGCAATAATCGATATATCGCTTGACAATCCTAAAGTGATACATCATTACAAAATGCCTGTGAAAAAGTTTACTATTTATTTGCGGCAAATCCAAACTATTAGAAAACAGCACAGTTCTGCTCAGCCTGTAAATAAAACTACAGAGCAACTATGAAAAATTATCATCAAAACATTTGTTTTAAAAAAAGGCACATAAAATGCAACTTCACTGAATTTTACTGCGAATACTAATTGCTGTGTACCACCTAAGTCTAATCTGTATATCACATTATATTAATAACTGTTCAGTGACACAGCATTGTGCTGCCCCTTCTCTTACTACTGATAGCTGTATTTTTAGGCCACTGGTAATATTGGGTTTGAGTTTTCACCCTTTGGGGTTGCAGTAGCTGGTCTGTGTGGAGTGCAGAAGCAACAGATTAAGACAGTGAAGTTAGCAGCGCTTTTTTATTTCAAACAGAGCTCAGGAGGATGTACTTTAATTATTTGCATAGTGTGTCACTCAGGATGTTAAGCATGTGAAGCAAAATTTTTGCGCTCTAAATGCTAATGTCTGTTAACACGGTAATGGAGATTCCAATTTAAATGTTAGCATTGAGCTAACTGTCGAAGCGCTATTTTTAATTAATATTATGTATCGATATGATTGGCTGGAATATCGATACAGTATCATGGAAAAATGTACAACAATATATTGCCGTATCAATTTATTGTTACACCCCTATTTTCCAGCCTGTCATATCGATACATAAAAAATGATAGTGCTTTGAGTATTAGCTCACTGCTAACATATAATTGGAATCCCCATTAACATTCTAACCGACATTAGCATTGCGATAATATAATGTAACATTAACTACACATTTTGTATGCTTAACATCCCAAAAGACTGGAAAACGTATGCTGCAGAATTGTGCAACAATTTGGACTTAAATAAAGAAAGCAGTAAATAAAGAGAGAGAACCTGTACTTAACTTTTTCACAGGCATTTTGTATTAATTGTTAGATATCGTGATGCATCATTTTAGGGTTGTCTTGTAATATGTTGATTATTGCAGAATTGCTGTATCATGATATTATCACTATCATGAGCCGTGTATCGTTTCATGAGGTACCCTTTGATTCCCACCCCTAGTTAAAATATCCTTGATGGGCTTATGAGATTAAAATGATATGAAATTTTGTGTGTCTCAGGGTGGTGGAGCTCGGGCGTGTTAAGTGTGGTCAGTACTGGCCTCTTGAGGAGGGCAGGACTGAGCAGTATGGATACTTTGTGGTCAGGAACACACACATCCAGGTGTTTCAGGACTTCAAACTCTCCCACCTTGAACTTTACAACACACAGGTAAGTCACACCGACTGCATATCTTCAGTGACTTTGGGGAATACTTAAAGTTCTAATAAAAGATTACTTGATATGACATTAATGACTCTAGATTGTTGGATTGCTTTTGTCAGTGGAATCTCTTAAATTTCTAAGTTATCCCCATTACATGTAATCTGGCAGTAATGCTTGGAATGGATATAGGCCCACATGTCCATATATGCCAGTTCAAATGAAAGAGTCTAATATGTTGCTCTATTCTTTAAACTTTGTCACCTCTCCTTAGTCTGGAGAGAAACGGGAGGTGTTCCACTACCTCTATGTCAGCTGGCCAGACTTCGGGGTGCCCAAAAGTGCTTCAGCTATGTTAGACTTCCGTGAGCATGTACTTCGGAGGAGGGAGGCTGCAGTCCAGAGCCTGGGCTCGAGTTGGACGGGGCCTCCAGGTGGCCCCCCTGTGGTTGTGCACTGCAGTGCCGGCATCGGCCGCACAGGTAAACGTAGCTTTTTTGAGTGGACATTTTATTAGATACACCTGTGTGTTTATTTAATGCGGAAGAGGATTAGGGCCATGTGGGGATTTTTTTTTTTTATTTCTGAGTTTAAAGTCATAATTCTGAGTTTAAAGTCATAATTCTGAGTTTAAAGTCAGAATTCTGAGTTTAAAGTCAGAATTCTGAGTTTAAAGTCAGAATTCTGAGTTAAAGACTTTGTTCTCGGAAGATTTAAACTCAGAATTCTGACTTTTTTCTCAGTACCAAAAAAAGTATCAAGGTTTTGTTAGCGAGCCTCAGAGTATTTGAACAGTTTTCAAAAACAGTATTTGAAAATTAAGTCCTACCCAGTTCTAGAGTTTTAGATTTTCCTCAGGTGTTGTCTGTATGGTCCAGTCTTATTTTGTGCCCTAAGTATCTGCACTTAATTGTGTAATCTTTTCTTGTTTAACTGTGTATCTATGCTTTGCTACCTGTTTCCCGACCAGGCACGTTCTGTACACTGGACATCTGCCTGTCCCGGCTGGAGGACATCGGCACAATAGATGTCTGTCAGACGGTGCGGCGGATGCGTACACAGAGGGCTTTCAGTATCCAGACCTGGGACCAGTACTACTTCTGCTACACAGCAGTCATTGAGTATGCCCAGCGCAATGGGAAACTGAGCCCAGTGCAGTGGTCTGACTCAGACCTAGAGACTGACAGCGAGTGAGAGACACACAGAGGGATGTTTAAAAAAACAATGGGATAGCCAACCTAAGCCGAAGTAATAGGAACTTAAGATTAAGGAATGACGTTTCAGAGTAGAGGAGGGAGATGACACTTCTGCCGTAAGAGAGAAGAGACAAAGGATGGACATGTTGTTTTGGCTCTTGATGTAATGATGCAGACTTTCACAGTTGCTCTTCCTTCACATGAATGGATAGACAGCGGACTTGAAGAGCAGAGAAAAAAAACCCTGCAGGGAGTGGAAAGTGCACATTGCATCACTGATTGAGCAAGCTGTCCTGCCAATTTCCGAGCCCCTTTTTATTTAGCAAACTACAGGGGGACTTGGCCTGCCCTGAACCTGTCTTGTTGACAAGAGAGTTGTACGAGTTGTAGCATTTTTATATTACCTTGCACATGAGGAATGACAAACTTGAACTGTACCCTTTGAAGCCCTCCAAACCCCAGTCTTTGTTGGTTTTTGCATTTCTTGTTCCTTTTCAACCCTGATCAACTCTGCCATCACAGATAAAATGTGAGGGGTTACGAAAAGGTGAAACTTGAAAACATTTTTTTTTTTTTTTTTTTAAAGGAGAAATGGTTCTGCATGAGCAAATGGTCGTGACAATAGATCAGTGTATGAGCCATTTAGTCCATTTCCGTTTTATCTTCATTTTCCATGTCCTTTTTTCTATGGTGCATTTTCTATGTGTGTTTCATATTTGTGCATATGTAGACTAATGTTTCAAAGCCAAAGTCCTCACCCTGAATGCTTGGATGTACTCCTTACTGAGATATTATAGACTGAAGCCCATGTATATTCTTGTAACATACATTTATACGTTATTGTGCATAGTAACAACCTCTGAAAGAATAGCAAAAAAAAACCTTGTTTTAATATAATTGACATAACCTTGAGAAGAAATATAGCGAGCCAGGCTATGACAAAATATAGAAAAGGGTTCTGGTATTAAAACTGATATCGTATTGTAAATCTGTGTGATTTGTCAGGTCTAACATCATCTTTACTGTCGGAACGTTCTGAATGGACGATCTTAAGTAATTTGGCCTTAACTTGATTCACTGCCTCGTCGTTCTCAGACCTAAAACATACCTGAAACTAAAAAAATTTATTTACCCTTTTGTTGTTTCCCTTTTTGAAATGTATGCCCTCGATACCACAATTGTTGTGTTTGATTCTCGAGGCATATTCTGCCTCAGATAATTGTGCCTTCAAGTTTTCCTTAGCTTAACATCTCGCTAGTGTAGTAATAACACCCAAACTAGTGCACTTGAATAGTACACATTGACTATGTGTCACACAGGACACCCACATTTTGCCTATAGTCCTGTACATAGTACACTACTAATAATAACAAAACAGTAGTGAGTAACCTGGGACTAAGCTCTGGATTGAGATATGGCTATTCTTTTATCATTTGACCTCAGGGGGTAATTCTAGTGTATTTTGCCTAGTGTCAAAGATCCATTTCTGGGTTTGCCTCTGGTAAATTATCATTTAAGAAAAAACTATATCAATTTTATTTTGTATTTTTTACTGTATTGTATGTTACTATATTTATGTCTTTGTAAAACGTCTACAATATTGAAATCAGTGAATGTTGGTACGATGCTACAAAGAAAGCAAACCAGTTATTGCATTTGATAAGCTGAACAAATCAGATAGGGAGTGAAGTATATTTTTTGTTCACAATGAAACTTTGGTGGAAAATGTCACTTGCCATTGTATTTTCAGAACTGACTTGTATAAATGGTGATTGTTCAATTCTAGGAAGACGGGGTAGGCTGAAGCTAACGATTATGTTTTTAGAGAGCTTATTGTTAAACTCTTCCGTAACAGTTATATTAACGTCTTACTGTTTGGTACCCAATGCCAAGGACAAAGCCAAGAGCTATTAAGAGGAAAAATGGCAACAAAAGACAAGTGGGTTCCATTTCTGTTGACAAAATCGCAGCTTGGTGTCTCAGAAAAAATACTATTAGAATGGGTTAAGGTTTATCAGCATGGAAAGTGAGCCTTGAATGTTTTGGGGGTAACAGGTGTCTAAGCAATTTAGTCAAGACAGACATGGATATTGTGAATGTGGACCCTGCATCCCTCAATGCCAAAGGCCCAGGCTCACCCTAAAGATTTTTTTTGCTCTCACACATCCTCAACAGCCTACTAGCATGGACCTACCAGTGCAGCCTTGCATCCATGGACACAAAGACTCGGGAGCACCTTGGGAACATTACTTAAGATTATGTATAGCCACAAAATGGGAGAGTGTGTGTATGTAAGAGTCTCAGTTCCCATGCTACTTTGAATTTGTTGTATGAGAAACAGAGAATGCAATGTGCATTTGTCATTGGTGTTCATCTAATGTTTCTGTTTGTGCTTTAAGTTCATGTGATTGAAATAGAGCCTTTTACATGCTGTCATCAAGGCTGTCCCATTAAAGGTCCAGTGTGTAATATTTCTGAGGATCTATTGACAGAAATGCAATATAAAGTCCATAACTATGTTTCAAGAACTTACATAAATGAACCATGTTTTTATTGCCTTAGAACAACCATTTCTATCTACACAACCGTGGGTCCCACTTACATGGACATCTCCATGTTTCTACAGTAGATGAAAATGGAGTGCTACAGAGTGGGTTTCATCACTACGTTCTTCTTTGATAGCACAGCTATCAATGTATTTATTTTTATTTTTTGCCACTATCAAAGGACCATAATCTGAGCCTGAGCCAGAGATTATTGCTGGTCTGTAGTTTTGGTGAGGGTCCAAAATCACAGAGAGAATTAATGTTGTAAAATGCCTTTGTGATCTATTAAGCCTATGTGGTTTATAATGATGCAGAAACAGTGACAATGTTACACAATCATGGCTTACATTTTCCATGTTACCTGTCAGTGGCCTAGTCGCAATAACTTAATTTTTTAAGTAAATATAAATTGAAAATTGTATCACGTGCACAAGAACAAACAAACCGCCAACCCAATCATAAAAAACTGCTCCATACTGCAGATAGTAGGGGTGTGACACTTAGCTCCAGAGATTGAGACAAGACGAGATTTTATTTACTATTTTTAAGAACTCTTCAGTGCTGAATTATATGAATATTTTGAGCATTAAACACTAAAATTTCCTGACTTTTTGCACCAATTTATTGTCTAAAAATGTGTTTAAAGCAAAACACAAAATTCAGGTCGGAGGTGACCATATGAAATCTAAAATTATAACAACAGGCATTCTGTATTCTTTGCCGATATGTTTTCTCCTGACATTCAACTTTTCTTATTTAATATCAATATCATCCTTGCTAAGTCAGCATACATGCAGGCATGATTTAGTCTTCCTTCCTCTTTTGAGTCTTTTGTGTGGGAAAGGAATCTCTTTAAATGTGCATGTGGCACCTTTTCACCTCAATGATAAATTAATTAATTCAGACTCATAATATTTAAGTCCACCTGCCCTATATTCTGCTGTGTATTATGGTATTGCTCTGCTAATTTAAATAAGAAACTGGTTAGCGTCATGCATTTCTTCCTCCTTTGGGAAATAAAAAATATTCTTCGTACATTGGTAAGACAATGTTAAAATCATAATTCAGAGCTTTGTTTATTATTATTTTTGTTCTGTGTCCTCCCACAATCCATAGACAGTATATTACTGAACAAAGCCATCCCGCTATTTTGAATGGAGAGCAGTGAAACCAGTTTTGGACCAATAAAATAAAAAGGCTACGACCTACTGCGCTTGATCGCGCCAAAATCATGGTTTAATGACGTAGAGTAACGGCAGAAACACTGATAGCTGCATCACTACACAAAAAATGTCTTCTGGCTCAGTGTGTTTGTCTGACTCAGATCGTCACTGTTAATCAGCCCACCTATGAGGCTCACCTGCCAAACAACAATGCAGTGTCACTGATGGCCGAATAGTTGTTTTAGATTCACTGAGTTTATCTAAGCAATACGGTTATACCTCTCATGCTGGTAAACATGGTTCAGCTGTGTATCAGAATCAGAATCAGCTTTATTTGCCAGGTATGTGTACACATACGAGGAATATGACTCTTGATTGTACATTGCTCACGATGTGCTTACTTACAATACAATAATACAATAATAAAATCAAACACAGACTTCAGTATAGAGAACACATACACACTACAAAATTTTGCATGTAGACCACATTAGACCAGGTCCAGATCAAAACCCAGTACTCTTAGAGCTGTCAAATCTGGACTAGATTATTCAACACCAGTGTAAGGTTTCTTTAAAACACAATTTCGGGATTTGTGAAACCTTTATTCTTTTTGTGAAAATATTATAAAGGAAGGTTTATCTGCTTTTTTTGCATGTAGGCCACATTAGATCTGATCCAGATGAAACCACTACACCTATCTGAGATCTCAAATCTGGACTAGAACATTCCACACCGGCTAAGGTTTCTTTTTAAACTCAGATTTGTGAAATTTTTATTCTTTTGTGCAAATACTATAAAAGGAGATTTATCTGCTATTTTTGCATGTAGAGCAGGTCCAGAGCAGATAAGTCTCCCTTTATAGGTTCAGATTTGACAGCTCTAGGTGTCAACCTGGCTGACAATTTTGTCTAGAAAAACTAAATGTACTCACCAGAGAAAGTGAACAGCAACTCCTAATACGCTTTTTCAACGGCGCTGGTTAAATTTCCGCAGTGCCATGGGTACAAGTCACTCTAGCCTGATTCAGAGGTCGCCATGGTAACGACTTGTCAATCGTAGATAAACCCTCCATGAGACATACTCTGCTTTATGGTCTATTTTCCTCTAAATGGGACCATAATTTACTAAATGAAGATCATGTTGTATTGAAGAAGAATTAAAACTTGCGATTTGAGACCATAAACTAATTAGGAAAATGTTTACTGAGGTAATAAATCCGGTGAGAAGTAGGGTCATTTTACTATTATTTCTAATAGAACCAGACTTCTTTTTAAAACCAAAAGAGTCGCCCCCTGCTGGCTGTTTGATAACATGCTGGTTTAATTTACTTCTGCATTGGATTCCCCTCTCAGACCGGAAGCTTCCCACTTGGCTTAGTGGCTCCCTCATTATTGCACAATCCAGTGATGGTGCCTCTCTCTATTTTCCTACCTCCATATTACGCCTTACCTATCTGATCTTGATAATTTCCAAATCAATTTAATCAATTCCTTTTATTGCTTCTTTTGCCATTCATCTGCTCTCTCATACCCAGGACACTGATATGTTCAAACCATCAATACATGATATTTTTCTCCAATTCAACTGTACCAGAGTAAGTAAACAAGATCTAAGCAGTCACTGCAAGTTGCCTTTGCTGGCCCACTCAGATCCAGGCAATCATAGTAGGCAAAGCATTCACCGAGCCAACACTCTGACCATCCTAGAGCTTACACAGAGCACTTCACCCCTCTCTGAGGGCCAGGTTGTGTCAAACCCTAAAACACATCAATCTTTTTGTCATCCTTTTTCTATTTTTCAAGCATCACTAACAACCCGAGCACATGCATTCCTCCATCCCAGCCTCCTTTGTTTTTCCCCGGTTCCAACCTTCCAACCTTTCCTATCTCGTCCCCTTACCTTTTGCTTCCCTTCATCCATTCATCCCTACACACAAACACTCATTCTCTATTCCCTCCATCCCTCCTGCCGTCATCCCTTCATCCCTCCGTCCCTGCTACCCTCATTCTTTCATCCGCTCATCCATCCATACTCGCTACCACAGCCACACAGACTGCACCTTCGCTGGTAACCCATGGCAGTGCCACCGGCCTATTCTTTGCTCCTGTCTATTTTTTTCCCTTTCCCCTACACCTAACTCCTCTCCAAGTGCTTCTTGGGGTTCTATCCAAAGCAGAGCACATGAACAGACGGTTCCCCCACACAAAGTCTCAACTCCCCTGGTTCCCTGCAGTCTTACTGCCACCTGTTGACGACATTCCAGAACACATGAAGAGACGGCTTACCTGCCCTGAGTCTCCTGCCTACCTGCCACCAATCCATTGCTTTCATCCATCCCTCCCCTCAGCCTTCTCATCACTACTTCCCCACCAGCAAAACACTATATGTAGCACATTTTTCAAATGCTAACACACTGTGTCCAAAACAGCTAAAAACACATTCAAAACAGAATGATTGTAAATAGCTGCATTTTTACAGTAACCATACTGAAATAGAAAAGCTTACAGAACATTTACGTACATTTTATGTTTATGTCTATGTGCGTAGAGAAATGTGTGTAGCGTTTAAATGTAATCTTGTGCCATGTGGTGGCACGTAAATATGAACATAATATAAGACATAAAATGATAAGACATAAAATGAAACTGTTTGTCAAGATATTCCGTTAGGTCAGTTGTTTAAGGGCAGGGCTGTCACCTAGAAGGTTGTGTTGATCACATGTTGGGGAAAGTTTTTTTTTCCCTCTTCAAAAAATGTATCCATCAAACTATAGACGCCTTTTCATTTCCCCAGTTTCTCCAGGCCGAGGACATTTAGGGGAATCCCGTTTTCTGATGGCTATTTATAAGGCATTACGGCAAAAAATTCACGCTTTAATTTTGCAAGCAAAACCACTAAAGAGAAAGTCATTATAAGCAACTGTTGCTGTTATGACTGAGATCTATTCATAGACTGTATATGGATATGTATATGTATATTTATTTTTATTTTTTGCCACTATCAAAGACAACATAATCTGGCCACGGGCCAGATATTATTGCTGGCGGCTTTGGCGAGGGTCCAAAATCACAGAGAGAATTAACGTTGTTACGTTGCTTTTGTAAACTATCTATTAGGCTTATGTGGTTTATGATGGACTTTGGTGCAGAAACCGTGACAATGTTTCACATTCTTAGTTTACATTTTTCATGTTATCTGTCACAATAACATATGGTTTTACTGAAGAATTAAGTAAATATAATTTCTTAATATATCTACCTAAAGAATCCTCATTTCTTGACTGGCTACTCTCTGCTGTCTCAGAAGATGACACCTTTTATCCTGTGTCAACTAGGGGGGATGGATTGGTAGACTGGACAATTGGTTGCAATTTGCAACCTCACTGCTAGATGTCACTACATCTTGCACACTTAACCTTCAGTGCAATGGTAGTTCGAATCTTGAATGAGTACTGAGCCAATGGGATCTTTACTTGACTGGATTGAGTAGTGTGTAGATTAAATGTGCAGCATGAACATGTACATCATATTTTCAGTTCTGTCTGAATCATGAAATTAAGTCTCTAATCAGTCCAAACAAGGAGAAAGTGGAGCACGCAGAGAAAACCCATGCTAACATGGGGAGAATATGCATATTCCACACAGAAAATCTATCGACTAGGCCACAGTGCTGCCCTGAGAAGAGAAGCATCTCGTGCAGTTCTACTTCCAGTTGGGCTTACTCTCTTCTGTGTCGTTCAGGTTGCTGTGATCCTCCAGAACAGTGGCAGGTGCAGCAACAGGGGTAGGAATCATCAGTTGTGAAAGCTGACACATCTCTTTCACTGACGGAGTCCTCATCAGATGTGTCCTCCAGAAGAATTCTGTTCTGTGGAGGAGCAAGCTGAACCTTAAACTACATAGGTCCTCATGATGGTGTCTTTCCTGATGTGGGCCTGCCTGGTGCTGGGTCCTTCTGCCTCACCAGGGCCAGGTTCAGCCAGTGCTAGCAAAAGAAAAAACACTGTGGTGTTTTCATGGGAGTATCACCTTCAACCGCTCAGTACATTCCTTCCTTTCATCAGCCTCTGCCATGTTATTTTTCTCTAGATGTGTTTAGATTAATTGAAAAATCCAACAATGGTCAAGTCATCTTGCTAAATTATGAAACGACAAATTAAGTCATCTAACGCCTACTTAATGACATACTGTTGTGACTTCATCAAGATAACGAAATGTATAATGCCTCTCGGCAGTGCTGTATCTTGTTGATCTCTAATACTTTTCAGGTGTCTTAAAGAAGGTTATAGGTATTTAAGATTCTTGAATTTCTCAATATGTTTAAATGATGAGCTGTAGTAACATGATAAAGGCTATTTACTTTAAGAAAAAAAAACATGAAATATCAAGTCAAAGAAGGGGTATAATATAAATCTGTCTTTTTAAAATACAGCCTTGATTTCTGTCCAGCATTACTAATGTGGTCTGGTGGAGGAGCAATGAGATTGATGATGTGTCCCAGATGGAGACATAACACATTCTCACATGTCTATTATTAACATCCATCCATCCATCCATCTATCGTCAACCCCTGATCACGCTGTACAGGGTCGCAGGGGTTTGAATACACGACCTTCTTGTTGTGAGGCGACAGTGCTAACCACTTCACCACACAAAAAAGCCATCATGTCACTTTCATGAAGTGTGTGGGGATGTGCTTGGCAGGACAAGGGGCCTTTCAAGCATTCTGTACCTTACAATCTCTGTGTGTTTGAATGTGCTTGGTAATATATTATGGCAGCATATTCCTGCCACAATGAAAAATAAAGTATTGCTTATAGCTCTGAAATTACAGTGGAAATATATATAGTACATACAGAGCATCAAGGACCATGATAAAAATGAGTCTTGGACTCATGGTTGTATTGCTCTTTACATTTTATAGATGTTTGAGACTGAAAGGATAGGTTTACCTTTTTAAAGTCTGTTTTAAAACAATACTCAGGTGGCCATGTTAACATTGAAACCATTTTCGCTTGCTTTTTATATTGGCCATTGCGAGATTCATAACATGCTCACAGTGTAAGAGTGTCCTCATTTTGTGTGGGAAAAAATGTTCCAAAGTTTATCGGAAGTTAATATGAGGTTTCAGCAGTCTGAGAGACAAATTCAGAATCCAGTATTCCAACTTGATTTGACAAACTCTAGCTGCTGAAGCCTCATATATCAACTTTGGGCTATAGTTTTACACATAATGGGGATCACTTACATTGTTTCGGTGAACATGCAGTATGGGGACATGACTACTGTTTAAAGACAGAAACACTGTGAACCTATTCTTTAATGTGTGTTGAATACATAAAATTCCTGCCAGCAACAACTGGCACAGTAGTACATTTCCACCTTTATTGCCCAGGAGCACACATGTTGATTTGGTATGTAAATGATGAATTAACTATTTAAGGTCAGTGTTATAAATGGTGTATTGCAACATTCTGAAATAGTAATACCCTACAATGGCGTGTTGAGACATCAAACAATATCATGTAAACATCAAACAGTTAAATGATGTCTATAAAATCTGTAATAATACAACAAACAGAAGTACAAGAAGTTATACACCCTTTATTTAGAATAAATATACAACTACATCACCAAATGGGACCAGTCCAGTTTGAAGTTACACTGAGGATAAAAACACTCTCTAAACCTACACAGGATCTCTAATGGCAGTTTTCATGTTGTGGTAGTGTGTGTGGCCATGTTCACAAAATAAAAGAAAGCAACTGAGTACCCAGTCAATCAATCTGTTGAAGACCATGCTCTACATCCCCTCCTACTGAGGCACTCGTCAAACAAAGCTACGTGTCATTTTCATGGTAGAGTTTTTTTAGACTTGATAGTGACCTGAAGTGAGTTTAACCTTTCACAGGCAGCATCACCTGCGGATGTGGTTCTTTTGAAATGCACTGGGGTATGTTTTTTGGGCATGGGAGCAGGAGGCGCAGCAGACACTTCTGTAGTAAGGGTAAACGCAGAGTCTGGCTTGAACCACCACCATACAGTTATGATACTGGTCGCTGCAAGATGGATCTGTGAAGGAAAAGAGGAACAAGCTAGACGAACAATGTGCGAAGCAAAGCAAATTTCATTCTTCCATTCAGTGTTATTCATTGAGTTGCTGACATCATGTCTTCATGGAAGTGTTGGTACTAACTCACAGAGGCTACAAATCAGTTCACAAGCCCTCAATGTCCAATACAGAGTCCCCAAAGTCACACTGAATCAGTAATAATGGCCTCAGAACTCAAGTAACAATCAAAGTAATCAATTTGTAACAAATTATGTGAAACATACAACCTCATCTGTGTCTTTTAAAATATTTTTTAATCAAATGAGTAGGTTTGAAGTGGCATAAATGGCTGTTTTTTAAGAATGTGTAAATTAAAAATTACAGAAATTTTATTCATCTCATTCTCACCAATATGACAAACCCAGTGAGTTTAGTAAGTTTAACTTTCAGTATGTGTAAGTCCAACTCCAGGTCTTAAGATCCAGGACTGTAGTCGTTTTGAGAGTATTGAGGTACACATAAAATCTGCAAAATCTATGTGCAGATTTCAGTAATCATATTGAATCAAAAAGATTTTCAAATGTGTAAGGAAGAATTTTCTAGTGTATAATCTCACACAGTCAGAGCTCTTTGCACATGTGTTTGGGCTGGATAGTAAAATGTGAATTTGTCATATTATACGTTATAGACTCCATCACCATCCTGCATGCTTTTCGTAGCCAGGCTTCACTAGTAGTGCATCCATCAACCAAAACAATGCAGAACATGTTGGCCAGTGAAAGCCATTAATAGCTAAAAGAAGACAGTCCAATCAGATTTACTAGGTCCCACAAGCATTTTACATACAGGTTAATAAATGTGCGCTTACAAATCCTACATTTTTAAAATGCTATCACGAGCATTGACTTTTTTCTAAATATTAGTTCACACGTACCTGCACTTTTATACCACTACGATATGACTTCATGTCATTAATTACTTGAAAACACTGATTAACCACTGAACTGACACACCAATCAGAATCCAAATGTTCTTGTTCATGTCTTTTTATGCATTGATAACTCACCTCATCTTTTTGAGATTGTTTTTTTAAAGAAAACATATGCTTAATTTTGGCAGGGAATTTTCCTCATACAAGAGTCATCAAAAAACTTGATATTTCCCCCCTGTTTCCTTATAACCCTGAATTTTCCAGGTTTAGAGAGTAGGCCCCAGATCAACATTTTCACCATAGTAATACTTTCAACTGACAGCCTCACAGAGAAATCTCTTGTGTGAACTCTGACCCAACTTCACCTGTAATGGACTCACTGAGTGCAATGGCTCTGCGGTAGTACCTCGCAGCGGACTTACTTATCTCTGGTAAACAAAGTTGTTTGTTGCATTCTTCTCGGCTCTCGGGGGTCAAACTGGGGTCACAACGGTCACTTGGGACAATGTTGTCGGCAAGACAACGCACCTCACGCACACGGTAGCCACCGTTGCAGGAACGTGAACACTGAGGGAGCAGAGAGCAGAAGCAGAGATTAAGAGTTACACAGAAAACATATACTAATGTCATCTGAGGACTGAATGTGGACACCATTTAGTCGTCACAATTCATTCCATGCTTTTTAACTTCATCTAAAATGCCAGTGCCAAAACCATGCAGTCGTCTTTAAAGGATCAATAAACACAATTTACAAAAAAACATATTTTCCTCCATATCTCTAGTGGCAAGTAGCCCACCTCTGAAACAACCCAATGGAGGTGAATAGAATCTCAATTCTGGTGTTCAAAGCAATGAAACATGACATTCATAAGTCTCAGCAGCAAATTGTCTTCCCAGAAACCATGTCCTGGTTACTCTTGATAATCCATGAACATTTCTGAGTACGAACTACTTGCTAAAGAAGAAATAGTCCTTATTAAGATTATAATCTGTGGATTATTGAGATGATTTATTATATTATGATTTGACAAAATACTTCAAAATCATGGTCCGCTATTGCCCCTTTTCAAGAGATTTCAACTGTTTCACATCATGGAGTTTACTTTATTGTCATGAGGATGGATGACATTGCAGTACAGTAGCTTTTATGAGTACGTCAGTAGTACTACAGAGCTTTATCGTGACATTTAAGCAAACTTAAGGACTGTGATACAGTTAAAAGCTCCAGAAAAAAGTTTATAAGCAGTTCTTAAGTTGGGATGTTTTGTCAAACTATTACAGAAGAGCACAAATAAACTTCTGTTTGGCGTCATTACCATCACCAGAGATCCCAGAAACAATCTGGGCTCACACAAAACACAACATTTGGCATGGCTAGCTCCCATTAGTAACCTTGTATGTTACAACTAAATGGCTCAAATACAGACAGATTATTTAGATTTTTTACTGTGTCAGATACTATAAGAGAAATTAATAGTTGCACGGTAGATGGACAGACTTTGGCACACTTACTGCACTCCACTCTGTGATATACCACTGGACACCACATGGCTTCAGTCTGCAGGGCTGAGCTGTGATTGGCTGAGAGAGACTGGAACATTTTAAATGATCCACAACCTTCATGTGACCGTTGTTGTTGAAAATACAAGCCACACTCCGGGTCTGTGTGCCATTCCCACACTCTGCAGAACACTTTATCCACACACACACATAAGGTAAAACTTCAAACAGATGAGGTTTTCATTGTGGATACTAGTGCATGCGTGCATGTAAATTACCTGTCCCCAGGGTCCGGTGTACCACTCCAGGCGGTTCTGGCAGGGGCCAGAGTCACACAGTGTCACTTCTGGTGGGCGTTCCCCATCACAGCTTTCCAGTGGGAGATCAGTCATGTGATCTATAAGGCACACTGTCGTCCGGGTTCGATTGCCTCGACCACACTCTGCAGAGCACTGAGGAATATCATCACACACATACATACACTCTTAGTACCACTTAAAGATTTTGAGTTGTGTCCCATTCTCCACTCACACACACACACACACACACACACACACACACACACACACACACACACACACACACACACACACACTTCTGTGTTACCCGTTGACTCCAGAGGGAGCTGAACCAGCTGCGTGCACAGACTCCCATGTCACAGTTCTGTAGTGTGTCCGGCTTCAGGTTCATGTTGCACTCCTCATCCTCCTCCTCATCACCCTGGTTGCTCATACACACCACCTCCCTGCTGCGCTGGCCCACCCCACATGGCACTGAACACTGGGGGAGAGAAGGTGACAGTGAGGGGTGGGGGGAACAAAAAGGTTAACACTTTTTTGTCTTATGACAATGTACATATTAATAGTATTTAGTAATACCGTATGCAATTTAAATTTAGGTTCTGCAATAATGGTTGCATTGGTGTGTGTGTGTGATCTTACCGGGCTCCACTCAGATTTTATCTCCCACTGGCTGCAAATCTTTAGCTGACATGTCGACTTGGTCTCCGGCCTATCAGACGTCCCACACAACTCTGGTGCCACAATAACCGAGGTCTCAGTCCCATTGGCGTGAGCGTGAGTGACCTGGCGGCAGATGACTTGGCGACGCTGAGTACCGGGTCCACAACTCCTGCTGCACTCTGACCACTCCCCCACGTCCCAGCTGTCAGCCAATCACAGAGGACAATGAAAGGCTTAGAGGATAATAAATACCAGCTGCCAGTCCATCACTAAAGATGTGGTTACACATTGAGACATGAGTTTAACAATGATCTTTCTCAAGCAGAGTTCGTCCCAGATGTCTTTATTTTGACCACAGTAATTGTGTGCGGTCAGTTGACCCTGGTCTACAAGGGTCATTATAAAGCCTGTAGTTTCCCCCAAAAGGAGATCACAAAAGAAATAAATATACCAGTTTGTTTCCCTTCTATTACAACAGAAGTTTCAGTTTTGCAATTCTCTGCTGTTGAGTTCCCAATAGAAACATATATATTTCAGACTGACAGCTGCCATGGATCACTGACAATGTGGGCGAAATATCTGGCACACACACAAAACCAAACGTAAAGTTAATGCACTAATACCTCACTACAGCTTGGTGAGATCTTGGTAAGATCTAGAGTTATTTACTGCAAGACACGAGAACCAAAGCCACAGCAAAGTGATTGTGACTGACTCACGGCTGGAATGTGTGTGTGAGTGATGAAGGCTTCACTCTGAGAGTCACAGCACTATGCGGTACTAATACAATGTAAGCGTGCTGTATGTTTCACTCATTCTGCTTATGGGTCATGACTAATGTGTGGGACATCAGGTGTGTGTGTGGGTCACTCACTATGCAGGACAGGACTGGGTGTTGCAGTTTTCTTCCCGGTTTGTCGGTTCAAGGGCAGGGTCACAGAGGTCTGCAGGAACATTTGCCTGGGAATCTTTCTCAACACACTCCCAGTGTACCTGACGCCTGCCTGGCAAATGCACAGACACATGCAGACACACACACACACACACACACGCACACAAACACACACAAGAGTTTGTCTGGAAAAGATATGGCTGTATACATATACATTTTGACAGAGAAAATAAGCTCATGGCTTATGTATTTTGCCAGCCCTTTTGACACAGCTCAATGGTCCCAGGCCTTTTTGCATTGGCAAGACTTAAAGTAAGGGTGCCTGCAAAGGTTTTACATAAACAAATGTGCTAAATAAGCATTTGGAAAGCATACATTTGAAATATGGTCACACTTTCTTTAAATTACATGTGTTTTCTCACCAGTGCCACAGGTCGTGCTGCACTCTGTGTGCCCACTCTTTGTCCAGGTGTAGGTGGGTCGATGGTCAGAGTTCACGCTGGCATCGGGTGGAACCTGGTTAGGGTGGAGTTGTTCTTTGATGATGCCATTGTTGGTGACTTCCTCGCCTGGGTGGGATGGGCCTGTTGTCAGAACTACAAGATAGTGAAAGGTTGCAGGATGGAGCCCGAATTTGACAGACAAGTCAAGGAGGGAAGGCAGTGAACTCATTTGAAATGTTGGATAGATAAAGGTAATGGGCTAGAATGAAGAATAATCATGTTAAAGGCCCTGCACATCTATGGCACACTCACACAGGTGATTTCACTAATTGTGGCTGATATTAGGCCTTAGGTCTGTGTGTGTATACAGCTGTGTTTGATTGACACTTCCATCACTTTCTTGTTTGCTTTGTTTCACCTGTTTGGGTGGGATAAATTACAACTTCTTTGTTAATAAGTGAGCTGTGTCCTTAATTTTTCCCTGTTCCTCATGAAAGACACTAAATAGTTTACTCTATAGTGAACAGTAAAGTGAGATTTTGGACACTTAATTATTTAATTATCATAAGTTGGGGACACCACTAAAAGGTGTTGTGGCTCGAAGTAATTTTTGCATCCATCAAATGTGACCCATTGCATTATGTTTTTTTTAAATCAAAAAGTAGTGTACATAAGGACAATTTTTTCCACTGTTGGAATTCTTGAGGGCACTATTTAGTGGGAATATTGCTCAAAATTCAAACACTCATACAAAACACACAAGCAAATATAGTAAATATACCTGGGAGTGATTTCAGATGAATGGTGGTACATGACACCAAAAGTGAACAAAAAACATGACTAACATGCAAATATACTTGATGTTGCCTTTTAGTTTATGGTTTATCATTTACAATGTGCTTCCATGGAAAGTGCTATTGTCATGTGATGTCACTCAGTTGCTACTCATGAAGTCTGGGTACATGTGTTTCTCCGAGTTCACAAGTAGCAACTCCGACTTCAAGTGACGTGGTACCATGATACTTTTTCTAGTTGGAGGTCGTAAATTTCTGAGTTGCTTGGAACACAGTATAAATCCCAGCATAGCTCCACCCACCTTCAACATGAGTAGGGGTTTAATCAGCTGTAATAATGCTAAACACCTGTGGGGATGTGCTTTGAGAATAGTTAGTTTGTTAGTAATAGTTTTTTAAGATCCCTGGAAATATCAACAGACACAAATCAAGCACTTTCTTTAATCTCTTTAATGAAGGTTAAATATTAGGTAATGAAATGAAATCTGGCCCAAGTGACTGATTATTGTCTCAGTGTGCGGTGAGAGGTCTTTGCCAGAACTAAGTTTGGCTGCATGCCTGTATCAAATGTTATCGAAATTCTAATAAAATTTTTAAAAGGACAGTTTTGCTGAAAATGATACATATTGGCGTTACCATGACCCTGTGGTGAAATCTGAGTTGAACACGCACACACACACCGCGCAGTGTACTGTACATGCAAACACAAACAGAGGCATCTGGTATGTGTTATGCTCCCGGAGGGCAAACGACAATATTTAGTATGAGAAAATGGCACTGTGGTCATTTAGGGTCACTCTAAAATAGTTGTAAGTGTGTGTTTGTGTGTTGTGTGTTTAGTGCGTCCACTCACCCAGGGGCCGAATATCAGAAGGTGCGTCTGGTTCAGGAGTGGGGTGAGCCATTTGTAAAGGCACACTGTATTCATAGTATACACTGGGACCTGGTTGTTGGTAGATCAACTGTGGGGAGAGAGGGAGAGAGGGAGATAGAGAGAAAGAGTGAGAGAGATGAGGGGTATATGGTTTATGATGACAATGTATTTGAATAAGAGCTGTGGGAAAGCTGCTGCTGCCATTGTGTGTGCCAGTTTGCTTCTCACATAAACATGCAGGTCCTCACTCAGTGGCCCGGGTGCAGTGATGGACTCTCCTTTGCGAGAGCGGATTTCATTGGGTCGTTGGTACGTCAGCTGTGTTCCTACAGCAATAAAAATCCCTGGCCTGTCAATCACCCAGTTGCCATTGATGATGGAGACACCGCTTTGGGTCTGCAGAGCTGGAGGAAAACCCTTTGTTCATCAATCACTCCAGGGTTTGTAATTCTGAAAATATTTCTGCTGTGTGTGTGTGTGTGTGTGTGTGTGTGTGTGTGTGTGTGTGTGTTGTGTGTGTGTGTGTGTGTGTGTGTGTGTGTGTGTGTGTGTGTACCCAGGTAGTTTCGGCTTTTTATTGTCTCCTGTATGCTGATGTTGCGTGCTCCTGCAGGAATCTCTGCAACCTTATGGTAGCCAACACGGAGGAAAATCCGAGAGAAATTCCCCTTCACTATCTGAAACCTCTGCCAACACACATTCACACACTTTTATGCACACAAAGTCACAGGTAGAAACACTGGATATGCCCATCGCGTGTACATCTGTGTACACTCTGTGCATGCTCTCTGCACCATCACAGACATGTGTTTCAGTATATAACAGTATAATCATAAATTCCGCTGGATCACATTGCTGCTCTTTTTCTCCCGTTTTTATTCGTTCATCCTGCTCTCCAACTCTCTCCCTCTCTCTCTTGCTGGAAATCGCACAGCTCGCTCAGTCCAGTCCAACACTTGGTTTGAGTTGGACAACCTTTCTGGTCTTCCTCTGCACTCTTCTGTGCAGATCTCTTTTTTGCAAGTTTAGAGTTGATCATTTCTGTTCTTTTCATGTGTCTATTTTAATTGGCCCCTCTGGTTCTTTCCGTTTGATGGTTCATTTGCAATTTGATGTGGCTTGATATGTTTGTTATTCGTTAGCCTAAGTGACAAAGACCAGTGGTCTTGTTGTAGTTGTATTTTAGTTGTAGTGTCCATAACAACAATAAACTCCAATATGCAAAAAGTTAAATACAGCTATGATTTTGGTATAACTCAGCAAAGTGTGTCTTTCATGCAAATAAATAGCTAGCACAACCTTTAAAAAGATTGCATAAACTATTATTAAACTACAAGTTCAAACATGCATTTAGCAATATATGAATGACATTTTTCCCTGACCATGTGGATTTCTTACCTCCAGAGGGGGTGGGCTGGCTTTGGTATCCGAGGGAAGAGCACCTGATGGTAGATAGAGAAGACAGATGAGGTGGAGAAGAGCCAGAGCTCGACCCTGCCACAGGGAACTGAGCTGCTGCCACAATCCAGCCATGGAGAGACTGAAGGAGGAGGACACTCACTCACACACATACACACACATGTTTCACAGGGGAGTGTGTATTTGTGAGGCAGGCTCGAGCGGTGGGAGGGGGAGACAACGTTTGGGAGGGATGTAAGGAGAAATGTTGAGAGAGAGTGTTTGAAAATTCCAGGCAGATTTTTGTTGTTTCAAGTTGAGGTCATACCCATTTTGCACCTCAGTATGAATGTTGTGACAGCTCATGATGTGTGTTTGTGGCACGAGGACAGGCTCCTGTAGTGTATCCTAAAGCTTATCCAAAAACAATATCTCTCCCTGTGAGTCGTCATGCAATATTGTGAGGCTTTGGACACACATCACTCTTGAGCTTGCTCTGACTTCTCCACCCACTTCTTGTTTTCACTTTATAAGGCTTTTCTTGTTCTTGAGTTATTCCTTCTTTCTTTTCTTTTTTTTTCATTTCACTGATGATGGAAAAAATGAAGGATGAAAAATCTAAATTAAAAATACCACAGTAAGAATGCACTTTATTGAGGATAATAGAAAAAATATGTTAAATCTGTTGACAGCTTATCACATTCTCTCTCGTGTCTCGCTCTGTACTGAACACAACACATGTAAAATGCAGTTGTGCTCTGTAGTGATTCAGTATCCCTTCATCAGTGATTCACACTCACAGGATGGCAATTTTATAAGTGACTCAGTTCACCACCATACCATGTGAGGGAACAATCAGATCGATTCCGAAATTACTGTAAGTCCATTTGCCAGGAATAAAACAACCCACAGTGACACACTCCCAAAGTCTTCATCTGGAGAGGTTATGGTAATATTTGCATGGACATAAATGAGTTGGAGAAGTTCAAACACATATGGGTACAATATATTCCCCTGGCTGAATGTTTTTGTTCTGGGCAGAGGACTTTTTTAGCCCTTTAAACACACAATGTAGGGTAGCTTGCCTGGCTTGTTTTATGTTAGGGAGTGAAGAGAGCTGTAAATATCAGAAACTACTTTAAACGTCGAAAGCAACTTAATGTCGCAGTGTGGGGAAATTTAGAGGGATGGAGCAGAGACAATGTGTTTTTCCTACCTGTTTTGTGCTTGTATGGAGTACATTTCAGATTGGCTTTAGATTGTCAGCTGATCGACACCGCAGCTGTTCACAACATGGGTGTGAAATTGCCAGGGCTTGTGAATTTCACAACTTCTCTAGGATTGTGTGTGTACTTGTGTAGGTGCATAAGTTTGTGTGTAGCAAGACCTCGCAAAGATATACGAGTCACATGTGCATGGATAAAACCCTGTGATGCAATGTCCGTAATGTGCTGTGAATCAATTGGGTCCCTGTGAAAGCAGCATGAGTGAAAAAGACAAGCAGACTGTAATCCTGCAAAGCTCTGTGAAGCCTCCTAAGGACGCTGGAGGAGAGAGGTGACGCCACTGTATCATTTCCTCTGTCTTTGTGTCTTCGTCCACATCTTTCTCTCTGTGTGAGCATCTGCAAGGACATGTCTTGCAGAAAAAAACATTAGTATAACATACACAGACACACACATGCTGTACATATAAATACACCAAACATGCATGCTCATTTCTCCTTTCTCCTCTCCTCTCTGGCAGACAGCCAGATCTTAGACGCCGGTCCCCTGCAGTGAATACCCGGTAGTCGCTGAGCTATGACACAGGCATTCTGGGAGCCTCCAAAAGTCTGTCAGGGTATACTGAGAATTCTGTCCAAGACAGGCGCTGCTAGGGCTACAATGTCTGTTTTCCACTGTGACAGCTTAATAGCTGCCATGTCTGATTACACACACCCACACACACACACACACACACACAATGTAAGTCCTTGAGAGCGGCTGGAATTGGTACAGCAGCTCCTTAACACACAGATCTGCTCAAACAGTGACATGCACAAGCATATAGCCTTACATGCTGTGTACTGCCTACACAGACAAACCTATGCCGCATGCAATCAAGAACACCCATACAGGTTAATACTACAATATTTTTTAAAGGTGATGTAGTTAGCATCTTCTGCTGCTTTTGGCGCAATTACATTTGGATTTAGCTAATGATGTTGAGTATGCCAGACTGCTATGATTCAGAACTGAAGCTTGTATATGTGAAACATAACTGGCAAACCCTCAAGCAAACGCAGGCTGGCTATTGCTATGGAAGGCCTGTGCTGGCTGTGAAAACCATTGACTTAACAGAACTTGCCCTCAAAAGCATTACATCCAGTTATGTAGTTTTATTGATAATAGAGAGGGAAAAAACATCTTTTCTCTTGAATTGCATCTTATAAAAGGACCAAGAGGGGGAACACCCACTGGCTTACAGTTTGTTAGAGTACATTGAAAATATCTTTTAATGTGCAGTAAAATTGTGAGCTCATGCAGATTTTGGAGTGAAGGAGCCCTTGCTGATCGATCTGTAAAAAAAATGAAAAAAGGCCTGAAACAGATTTTTTCAGTTGCTTTTCCCAAGAACCAACCATGTGTGACTATTTAAAATCTGTTTTAGTCAGTGTTCCTCTGTATAGCCAGTAATTGTGTGTGTGTGTGTGTGTGTGTGTGTGTGTGTGTGTGGTCCTAGCTGGCCAATTTCACCACAAAAAACGAAAAAGAAAAGAAGAAAATGTGGTAAAAGACACTGAGAATGAACAATACAGTCGACAGAAATTTAGCTCAACGCGGAAATCAAAGATTTTGCTTCCTTACATCCCTTGATTGTCTAAATGTTTCCCTCTTCTCAATTTCCCTCTTTTTCTCATCTTCCACTGCTCCCCTTCTCCTTTCTGTTTTCTTCTCTCCTTACATTTGTTTTACCCTTGCTTTTCCTCCAGCTGTGGGTTGTTTGATGTCCCACTGTCCCGTCCTGGCCAGCTGCCCCAGAAACCAAATGAGGGGTTCTGTAATGCCGCTGACACCTGGACGTCCCCTAACCACCGGTTACTTCCCTAACGACCAACTCCTTTCCTAACAACCATGAGAAACACTGGGCGACTACCGATCAATCACTGAAATTCCTCTGCAGCTGTTTGTCAGGATGTAATATTTTCACTTGGTAAACATATTTTAGATGTTAGAGGCTAATGCACTGGGATGGCCAGTTACAAGACCTAAGAAGCTTGTTGTCTTGCTGTTTAGCGTTTCAAAGATGACCTGTCCCTAATTGACAAGAACATGTGCAGTATGTTGTCCCTTTCCAGTGCATTTGATGCAGGACATTGACCATGAGAGAAATAGTAACTGTGGCATTTACAGTGCAACAAAAAACTGTGACAGTGAGAGTGGTTGTATACAGTCATTACAGATGGCTGATGAGAAGGGGTCTGTTAAAAAGCATCCCGTGGTCTCTGACCTCACCTCTCACCTTTTCCTAATTACAAGCTTGAAACGTTGTGCAGGTGAAGGCACACACACCTTCTGACACCGTAAATACACCTCTATTGGTCAGCTACTGCAACCACATACCTACGGGGTCAAGCACAACAGTTTACACACTTCAGCACACAGGATACTTTTCATCCTAAAGGCTGTGTATACCTGCCCATAATTGCACATGTTTGCAGCTAACCACTACTTTTCAGTAAGGTGCTACCATCCGTGTGCTACATATCAGGCTGAGGAAATTTTTCTTTAGGACCTCCGGACCTCAGTCAAACAACGTTGCATAGAGGGGTTACAATACCCCTGGTTAGCTCCTCCCCTGGTTTCCTGTCTGCCTCTTCACTGTTGAATGTAACAGGCAACAAAAAAATCTTTAAAAAAGAATAAGGTGTAATATGACTTTTCTGACCATATCACTGGTTTTTCAGCATTAAACTCCCAAATGTGCATCTGTTCCTCAGAAATTAAACCATGTTCTGTTTAACCTGTTCCTTTTGCAGTGGTGTTAAATAGCTGACAACTTCACAGATTAAGATTAGCCTATAAAATATTGTAATACAACATAATAACCAACAGTATACAAAAAGTTAAAACCAGCTTCAGCTCCATGACCGACAACATCAAAATTCTACTTACACATTGATGCATCAGTTAATCCAATAATATAGACCATATAATAACAGTGACAGGAATCACTGTGCCGAATAATGTCTACTTTTGCATTTGATACTTTATGGGAATGTCTTATAATACTTAGATTCTGCTTAGGTAGAAATTTGAATGAAGGACTTATATGAAGGATATTTTTTATTGAGTATTTTATCGATTTGTTATTGCTAATTCATTCTATAAGGCACATATAAGAATGCTTCTGCATTTGCTACGTTCATGTATCCAAGTTTTTCTCGTAGTTTGCCTTTGTCTTTATGGATGTATGTGTGTATGTGTGTATACACTCAGTTTCCTTTTTATGAGGCACACATGGCTGAAACTAATGCAGTCTACCATCATATTTTTCACAATGTTTTTTTGATTCTTGATTTCAGTTTCCATTTGTTCACCACATCTATATGGAGGAGAGAAAAAAACACCGGTCAGTATGATGCAATACAATTCAACCACAACGTAAACACTGTACAGTCTCCAAAATGACCATAAAGTAAAAAAAAAAAAAAATCATCTCCTTTGTTTTTTTATGGTCGCAGGACCATTATTTTACCACAAGTGGGCGAACGAAACACAAACCGGAAACAGGAAATGGAATCAACGTCGACGTGCGAAATTCAAACTTCTGTAACAAAACATCCCTGCTAGAAGGCTTGTCTAAATGGCACACGTTTGTTAACTGATTTTACCTTCTTATTTCCCGTTTTAATACAGCTTCAGGTAAATACGTAATGTCGAAACGTCCTTCACTAAACGTTAGCGTGTCGTACGTTATTGTTTGCTACTTTTGGTGGTATTAAAGATTTTTTTACCGGCTAACGTTAAGTACAAATCTTTTTTTAGCGTTTAGTTAATCGATGTTAGCTCGTCAGAAAATGTTAGCAACACACTAACGTTTATGTTGAACACAGAGTGAGTTAGCTGTGTGTTTTAGTGAGTTGAGTGGCTAAGTTAACATTTCTGCTGAACCGTTTTCTCCCACCGCAGGGAGATCTATCGCCGTGCCGCTGAAGCAGGGAGCATGCCTGTGGAAAGAACGGAGCCCCGCGGAGCCGACGAGCTCTACAAATACTATGAGGTTTATGAGACTATCGGCTCAGGTAATGGCAGTCTTAATGTGTGTCGGCTAGTGAAAACGCCTCTGTCTTTGTGCCAAAGGATGATATGAACCTGTTTGTGTTTTTCAGGGGGCTTTGCTAAAGTCAAGCTGGGACGACACATCCTGACAGGAGAGAAGGTTGCCATTAAAATCATGAACAAGAAGGATCTAGGGGTGAGACATGTGCCATCTGCCCACTGGGCTTGTGGTGAATAAGTTGCTGACACAAAACAAAAAACATTAAACGAAATCATAAGACTCTTGACATCAAAGCAACATTTTTTCATCAGTTTAGTCAGTGATGTAAAATATCTATAATGATGTAAAAAAACAAAAACAAAAAACAGTTACACACCCCAAGTGCTTACTGTTGGCAATAAGCAGTTAACCTCCACTCATGCTCTGTGACATTTATAAAGATGCTGAGAAGACCCAGTTGATTCTGATTTTAGATGGCAGGAGGAAAAGATCTAAGTGGTCGAGGAAAGGCTCATTGTTGGGGCACAGATGACAGGAGCTTCATTTAATTTCTTTTAATTTTACGCGTGTTTATCATGTCAACACTTAAAACGTGTATGATAAATGACACACCCAGCCTTGGAAAAATTTGGTACATTTGTGGCTAGCATAAAAAGGTAATTTTTTGCCATCATATACAGGTGCGGATATATATCGCTCCTGCCAGTAAATCAAAGGAGTGTCTGTCCTTGGACTAAAACCATCTGTTAGATATTTTTAACCTCTACAGTGGCATCAGCAGTTGCACTGTAAATGACGTGTTCCAACACCAGAGATCGGGATCTCTTAGTAGGATTCTCTGTCCTAATGTACACTATATTCTACACACACCTACTGTATCACCTACATATCTATCATATCACTATTAATATGATAAGTCTATTATAATCTGTCCCAATTCGCTGGCTCTATCAACTAATGTACTAATATCTAGCCAAACTATCATTGAAATCGCACTGTTCCCCCCTCTATATGTTGCTGTATCTCGAAATCTTTCTTCTCTCACCAAAACCCTCAAAGATTTGTGGTTTGTTCCAAACACTGTGAATCAAGCATAGAAGCGGCAGGTGTGCCACCTGTTGAAACGGGTGAAACGCACCGAAGCCTCGCTTCACCACGGTCACGTGACATTGATGTTTTGAACCATGCTTTTGAGCAATGTTTCAAAACATCTGTGCTTCAGGATCTCGACATAGCGTCAACACGTCAGTATCAAGCGTCCATCCCTTAAAATTACACACAATAAATAAAAAATGAGACATCAGAAACCAATAACAAACACTTTGTCACTTCAGGAAGACCTGCCCCGTGTAAAGGTAGAGATTGAGGCCATGAAAAACCTCAGTCATCAGCACGTCTGTCGCCTCTACCACGTCATAGAGACCTCCACCCAGATATTCATGGTGCTGGAGGTAAGCTGACATACACAAGAAACATAGTAAGAGTGTGAATATGACATTATTTACATTAAGTGTTTATCTTTCTCTCCCTCTGGGCTTTCCTTTCCCCCTCAGTACTGTCCAGGTGGGGAGTTATTTGATTACATCATAGCAAAGGACCGTCTGTCAGAGGAGGAGACCCGGGTGTTTTTCAGACAGATTGTGTCTGCGATGGCCTACGTCCACAGCCAGGGATACGCACACAGGGACCTCAAACCGGTAAAAACAACCACTGATTGCATGTGACTGAACGTGACACACGAGACAAACTACAACAAAAGATGTCTGCGACTACGTACTACTTTTAATGTCTGTTGCAATGCTTGTCTGTCTGAACTGTAGGAAAACTTGTTGATTGATGAAGACCACAACTTGAAGCTCATAGACTTTGGATTGTGTGCCAAACCTAAGGTACATCACCACATTCCCTGCCTCATTGTATAGTGACAAAAGTATTAGGCCTGTTAACACCTTTGTCCTAGTAATGACAAAATAAATACAAAAACACGTAAAACCTCTTTTTGTGGCAAATCTATTTGGTTTGGTCCCACAAATACATTTTACATTGTGAAACACTGTATTTGGCCGTTCACACTCTAGATTTTTCTGTTACCGACAAAAGAAAATCCTAAAGTAAAACATGTGGGAGATCCACAGGGTACAGCAGCTAGAAGCTAATGCCTAAACACACATGTTTACATAGTGATTAGAGCCAATAAACGAGAAGTGTACATCTATGTCGTGTGGTCATCTCTCTCCCCAGGGAGGTTTGGGTTATGAGCTGATGACGTGTTGTGGGAGCCCTGCGTACGCCGCTCCTGAACTCATCCAAGGGAAGTCATATATTGGTTCAGAGGTGAGTGATGCATGATGTAGGCTGTTTGCAACTTTTAGCACCATCCAGGTTACGATTTCAAGATTTGTCCTTACATAAACTCCTCAGAGCCTACATTTGCTTTTCACTGAAAGTCGTGATTACCTGCCTGTTTCACCACTCTGCTTTTCCATGGTGCCCTGATCATACTTGCTGGTGCATGACTCAGTGCAACCGAGCTGTGAAATCCTAACTGCAACGCTTGAAGCTGAAATACTGCTGTGTGATGTGTAATGTAACCTCCAGGCAGATGTGTGGAGTATGGGAGTGCTGCTGTTCGCTCTGCTCTGTGGATACCTGCCCTTCGATGATGACAACTGCATGGTCCTTTACAGGAAGATTGCAGTAAGAACATTTCTGAAAATTAATCTGTATCACAAAACGATTTGTGTCTATGTATTTTATTATATGACTCATGAAAAAAATGGACACTGTGGATTTATAAAATGGTGCTAAATAGAGTTATTGGGTGTTATTATGGTCAGACACTGTAGGAGTCAAAAACCAGATAAGCCATGTTTGTTTCTGCTTGTAGTGTATTAATCGTTCATAATGTGGTTTTGTACGTTTTTTTTCTAACCTCTTCAGAGAGGTAAATATGACAACCCCCAGTGGCTCTCTCCAGGTAGTATCCTCCTCCTCAACCAGATGATGCAGGTACAAAATCAGTCTGTTTCCTCTTTTTATCTACTATCCACTTCATCTCTCCCCTCTCTTTCACTTTTTAGCTTCTTTACTCCATGAGTTACCAGTTAATAATACACTTTTCATCGCACAACATTAGAAGTCTTAACTTTTGTGTGTCTGTCACATCAACTTGCTCTAATGGTAGATTACATTCTCTTTTAGTATGGCAAGATGTGATAAATACAATTTTAAAATTACAGAGTTGGAATATAATTCTTTATAATTGTAAGACATGTACAAAATCTTAGAAATACTGTAGATTGTTAGATGGGATGTTTCTTGCATATTGAGTTGGAGTTTCGCCGTGTGTCCTGTAGGTGGACCCCAAGCGACGTCTAACTGTTAGACAGCTGCTGGACCATCCCTGGGTGATGAAAGACTACAACAGCCCTGTGGAGTGGCGCAGCAGGCAGCCGGTACACACACATACACACACACACATTTATGCATGAAAACACTGTATTACAAACAAAAACTGCAAACGACATGCTGTATATTTTACTTTGTCACGTTTTTATTGATTTCAAACTGAAAATGAATTTTTCCTAAGATTTGTCTAATTTGCTGCAGTCACCATACAGGCCGTTTTTGTGAAACAAATTCATAATCCTTAACATTAAGATTATTTTTTTGAGATTTGTTGTTTTAGTGCTCACATAAAAAAATTAAAAGAAAAAAAAACAAACATCTGTTTTGGACTTTGTGTGAACATACTAGGTCTTTTTTTTTTTGTAGCTTGGTCACATAGATGAGGACTGCATCACTGAGATGGCTGTCAACATGAAACGATCGAGGCAGAGCACCACAGCGCTGGTTAAGGAGGTATGTGCTTGTTTGTACTCACACTTGAGTTTTAGTGTTGATATTTATTGTTCTGCTCAGTTGATTTGGTTGTGTTGTGGATGGTGAAATCACAACTGCAAATGTAAATCATTTTTGTGCCCGTTGTATTCTGAGCAGACATAATAGTTTACATACTTTGTATTTAATAAGCAGTCTTTTGCATCTTCACTCCTACAGTGGCGGTATGACCAGACCACAGTCACCTATCTCCTGCTGCTGTCAAAGAAGCAGAGGGGCAAACCTGTCCGCCTGCGCCCTGAACCAGCAGTCTGTGAGGACCCCTGCTCTCCACTGCACCAGGGACTGCAGGTCAGCCTCGGGTCCACAACTCCCAAAATGAATTGTTATTTTAATGGGCTGCCAACTGCTTTTACAGCTGCATGTTCTGGTTCAGTCTTTATGACCTCACCCTGTACCTTACATACGTACTGTTTCCCCACTATCAAGTGTTTTTATTTTTTCCTTTTCTTGTTTTCTGTCTCGCTTTCAGACTAGGGACGCTCTTCACTTTAGCGAGGATGAAGACGCTGTGATTGTGGGTTCTCTGGATTACTACATTGATGACTGCCCATGGGTTTCAGGCACAAAGTATACACCTCAGAAGGTCACAGGTCCGCCAGATGGAACTGCAAACAACAAAGAAACAGTATGTGAAAGTTGGGACAAATGTATGTCATGCTGTCTGTTCTTACAGATTTGGATTAAAAACCTTGTGTTTAGGCTTGTTAGCACAGATGTTCCACCAGGAGTCTTGCCTTTCAGAGAAATCTACTCATATGTCTTATTTGTATTCCTAAAGAGACTGGCATCTCCATCTGTGGAGAAAAGATGTGCTTATAGCCCGAACCCAGAGAGGGGGCGAACGACGACACCGCACCACCAGGAGAGGAGAGAAAGAGTCCAAGGACAAACCAGTGAGAACAAGGAGAATATTGCTGTGCAGGAGAAAGATGTTGAAATATTCGCGTTGCCTCCTCCTCGAACTCCTGCGTCCAGTAAGAAGAACGCACGGCCAAACAAGAATGTGTTAAGCACACCCAATCAAAATGCAAACGTCAATGTTGCTAAAACCAACGCAGTCACACCTAAAGGTAAGCACAGTCTCTCGGTTACTCAACCAGTGGCAATAATGAAGTATAGACAATTCAGGGTTTCTGTTCATCATACAGTTTATTTGTGTAATGTAATTGTTTTTTGCTCCAAACAAGAGCTTGAAGTACAATCTCTATTAGATTATTTGCATTAGCCAACTGCCCCTCTGCATGTTGCTCTCTTTCATTTATCTGTCCCTCGCTCACTCTCGTGCAGCTCTCATAATCACAAGTGCCACATCCACATGCCACAAATTTGCAAGTAAATTGTCTTCTTGTAATAAACTCATTTACTGGGCTGTTTTTTTTATCCCAAAGCCACTCATATTTCTATGATTTAGCTGTCATTGTGCCACTGAAAAATGGACACACATGCACTCTTACTCACATGCACACTTACTATCACTGTCAACTCAAAGGTGAGGTTATTATCAGGAAGCTAATTCTATTCACTTATCTAAAAATGAATGACACTAATATGAATGGGGAATCATTAACGTCTTAATTATTTGTCAAAGTGAATTCTCTGCTCAGATGTCCAGCCTCATTAGTTTCCTTTGTAAACTCAGCTACAAGCCAGCTAACCGGCTGCTGCTGACCTACTTGGTGTGAAACCTTTTGAAATCTGGCTCGGTCCTGCTCTCTTTACAGCCTCCTGTTATCTAAGCACAGTGCAGACGTTTGACACACACACCAAACGTGGTCTGTGTGTGTGTCTGTCCGTCCCTAGGCGTGTGCTGTGACAGGTGTAGCTGTCTCTTTCTTCTGCTTAATGTCCCGCGTGGGCTGTAGTGACATGTGTTCTCTTGCCACTAAAGCCTAGCTCTCTCTTTGTGTGTGTGTGTGTTGTGTCAAGCTTCTTGTTATACCAAAGGCTTTGTGTTCACAACTCCAATGTCAAAGCCAGCCAGTTCCAGAGCAAAGGGATGTGCCGGTCAATTTCATATTTCACCCCATCTGGGTTTCCCGGGTTTCCCCTTTATTTTCTCTTCTAAGAGGCTTTGCGGTTGAAAAGTATCACATTACAGATGGTCTGGACATTATCATACTGTATATTTTTAGTCTTTATTGAAGCTATAAGATGCTGAGTGATACTAAGGTAAATATTCAAACCCAAAACTGTTGTTGTGCCTGACATATGTATAGGGCTGCAACTAATGATTATTTTTGTAACTGATAAATCTGTCGATTATTTTCTCGATTGTTTATGATCTATTAAATGGCGAAAAATCACAATTCAATTCCTATGACTAACTTAGCCCAAATTGACCTCATCAATGTCTTATTTTTTCTAACAGTCCACAACCAATTAACATTAAATTGACTATAATGAGAAAGAAAAGCTGCATTTTATAGTGGAAATTGCTTAAACAGTAAATTGATTATCAGAATAGTTGCAGATTTAATTTTCTACTGCAGCTACTTGTTGCAGCTCTACAAATCTGGTATCTTCAGTAATTTGGATTTTGAGTAGAATATCCAAATAAAATTTTGTTTGCTTGAACAGGGTTTGGCTGCACAGCAGGAGTACAGTATGCACTGACTGGCTCACCGGTGGGTCAGCGGGGGGAATGAGGTTAACCTCACTCTTTCACCCCGTTGACCCACCGGTGTTTCTATATTTTTAAACCAAAAGTGTGTATTCATTATGTTTTGTAGGTGGAGGCAGCGCCTCTAAAGAGAACAATAAGAAGAGGGGAGCAGAGGTCAAGGAGCTTGCAAGCACAGAACTACTGGCCTTCAGTCCTGAGCGAAGGTAAGTGGCCTGCAGGATGGAGGGAGTCTCTGAAGAGAAAGAATACTAAAGCGAATTGTGTGAAATGTGAAACATTACCATCTTTGTCCCAATACTGAAATGTAGACTTGTAATGTAGTTGGAAGGTCAAGTAAGAGCAGTTGGATCAAATGATTGGCTAAAGTGATTACATGTGAGACCGTGTTTGCTTTCCAGGTCTCGGTCTTTGGACATGGCTGTTATGGGAGACAGCGGGAAGAAGAAGAGAGGAGGAAAGGTGTTCGGTTCCCTGGAGAGAGGCCTTGATAAGGTGATCACCATGCTTACTCCTAGCAAGAGACGAGCCCTGCGTGATGGCCCACGCAAGATCAAGGTATTCAGAGGTCACACCTCTTCACCTGTTCCTTGCCACACACGAGCATTATGTAGTACAGCATTTGTGTTTGTCGTTTTCTGCTAGGCGCAGTACAACGTTACTCTGACCAGTCAGACCAACCCAGACCAGGTCCTTAACCAGATTCTCTCCATCCTGCCAGAGAAGAACATTGATTTCACGCAGAAAGGGTAAGAAAACTAGCCTTATTGCTCTTTCTGATGAGACGAAGTCTTTTGTCCAACCCTGATTTTTCTGTGTCGCCGCCTTCGCCCTTCATTTAGGTATACCCTGAAGTGTCAGACCTGGGGCGACTTTGGGAAGGTAAACATGGCGTTTGAGCTGGAAGTGTGCATACTGCAGAGGCCGGAGGTTGTCGGGGTCCGCCCGCCAGAGACTGAAAGGAGATGCCTGGGTCTACAAGCACCTTGTGGAAAACATCCTCTCCACATCCAGAATCTAAATAATGCACTTTGTCACTTCCTGTTCCAAGTCAATTGACACTGATCTTTCTATGTCAGTGACGTGACACCCTTTTCTGCGTGCACAATTGAAGGATGACTGATTAGTGTATTATGGTGTCTTAGCACATTAATGATCAGTCTTTCATTATTCATGGTGAATATTTAATATTGTCCTTAGGCCAGCCGGCAATCCCCAGAGTACATGTTACATTAAATTTATGAGCATTACATGTCAGGCTTCTGTACAGCATATTATCTTGTTTTATGTAGAATATGTTTGTTTTATTTTCCTTCTTCACAAGCTGAATCTTTCCTCTTGAGATGAATGTGTGTATATGTGAAATGTAACGCTATTTTGCAGCACACCTTCCGGCTACTTATTACCACATTTATGTCTTGATGTTATTCTCTCCTGTAGGTACTAACCTTAATTGAATAACAGAAAGAAGCAGAGCATCATTAATTTACTGTCATTGTTTTTTTATGTACATGTGTTTACAATTCTTCCATCATGACATTTTTACATGGTTGTGTTGTATGTAAGTGGTGGTTGTCTAGTTTTTAAACTGTCGCATTGTGTCTGTAAGATTTCTACTGACATGTAAAAGGAGCAAAATAAATGGTTTCTGGTAAATGTAATATGACTGTGTTTATGGAGACAGATGATTGAGATCAATTTATCTACTTTGTTGACATCTTTTTTTATATATTCATTCAGAAGTTTGATGGAGCAGTGGTGTGTTTTATACTCTGTCATCATCCTTCTGTTCGTCTTCTAGGCTTCAATCCTCTTTGATACAAAGATTGATAGTGATAGTTTAGCTTTGTGACAGCATTTCTCAGTTAACATTTCCCACCAGTAAAAAGTAAAAAATAAGTTGTGGAAGGTGTCAAATGTCTCATCACTTCAGATACTTTGGGATCACGTACACATCCTGCATATTAAAGAGACTAGTTTTGATCATGGGAACTACAAATAGCTCCATTGGTGAATTTACAACATATTTATGAAATAGTAATGCACATCTAAAATGTCACAGCTATGATTTTGCATCCTGGAAAATTATAAACTGGGGGTTATTGAACTACAGAAAGTTGGATCTGTATTCTCAAGTAAATTTATAACTACAATGAAGGAGAATGATTTAGCTTTGATGCTCAAAATGGTGGATGATCATTGTTATGGCAGAAAGGGCTGTAGGAGTGTTATTGTTATGACCGATCGAGTGACTAAATAATGATGATCATTGCCTGCAACATCTGAACCGAGTAAAATAGAGGAGTAAGGGCTCCTCTCCCCTCCCTCTTCTAAGACAAGGTGCCACTTAGTCATAACAGCTGCAGTTGATTGGCATTTACGTGTGGCAGGTTCTCCTTGGTGTCTCAGCAGGGAGGGGAAGGGTAATGGTGGGTTGAGGTGATGATAAGGGGGGTTTAACCTTAATGGAGTCTGAGAGAGGGTGGCTGGTGGGGATGATAATTTAAGACAGAGGTGAAGGTTGGAGTTGGAGAGATTAAAAATAAAAACATCCTCCTCATATCCTCCATATTATTCCAGTAGTGGTTATGGCTCCTGCTGGGCTGAGGTTGCAGGATCGGAGCTGTGTGTGTGTGTGAACAACAGCTGGACTAAAAGTCAACTGTCACCTTTCTCATATATGAGAGACTCACCCCTCTTTTCATTTCCCACTTTCTCCTCTCCTATTTGGTTTCTTGCAAAATAACTGATCAGTACAGCCAGATGTTTCTTCTTTTTGCATGATTTCCTGTGATTGTTCAATGAAATGTTTTGGTTCTATATCATGAATTTGGTACCTTATATTGTTTAATTTACCAGTGTTTGCAGAAGGTAAAGGTACTTTATTGTCACATACATATACATGTCACAAAATTCATTCTCTGCATTTAGCCCATCCCTCATGGGTTAGAAACAGGATCACAGCAGGTTGACGATTCAGGGTTTCCTCCTTTGTATGAATACCTTAAATCCAGTCATGATCTGTTTGTAATAAGGTTCGTGAAAGGATTCTTGTCATTATCCCTCCACTCAAACAGGTGGCTCTGAAAAATCCCCAAAGTCAATGCTGTGCAGATCAGTCCTATTCTGGTTTGAAAACTGGAGCAAGGGAGCATGTCTTGCACAATGTCCTGAGGAGGATTAATGACTGAAAATTAGCAGAATATAGAGCAAATCTACGGTGGAACTTTAATGTATTGGAAGCTGGAGTGAGCACACAGTGCACCAGTTTATGAGCAGTGTTGGGTAAGTAGAGTATGTAAATCTATGATAAACTGCTGTCATCAAGTTATTCAGATGTGCAGTTGCTGTAATTGAATCATGTGTGAATGCTGGAACAGATTAGAGCAGCTTGGTGTTTAACGGTTTTGTTTGTTGTTTTCAAGCTTGTGAGTGTGTAAGGGGCGTGTAGGAGAAATGAGGCTTCTGCTGGCAATCGCTCTTATTCTGCTTTTCCTATGTGAGTTTGTTTCTTGAGAAACGCTATTATACTGCTATGGTCCAACAATTTTGCTTGTGAGGCAGCTGCTTGGCACATCCATTTCTTTGTGTTCTTCTGTCTGCATATCTGTACATTGCTCATTTTTCAGGGCTTAACAAGGCTCAGAAGTCTAATGACACCTTGCATGGAAATCCTTGTGAGGTAAGTTAATGCAAATAGATACTTTTCTCAACTTTTTTATTTTCTTGTGAAATATTGGATACATGTACCTCTTCAGGCCTCTTAAATAATCTGGAGATCTTACATTGCATGCTACATCACTGCATTGTCTGTGGAACTCAAACCCATCTTTTTATCCCATATTTTTCTGCCTCTTCACATTGACTGTCCAATAAAGGCAAAAATCCCTCCAAAATCTTTGTCTTACTCTTTAAAAAGAAAATCAAATATCACAAGAGGGCTTGTAAGTAAGTATTACACTTGTAGGGATTAATCTGATAAATTCTGCAGTTCACCTTAGATATTTAGTTTATATTTATTATGTCAGTGCTCATTGTTGTTTTTCTGACCCACAACTTTATTGTTCTGATTCCCTCTCACAGAGTAGTTTCCAGTCACCCCAGGATGCCGTTCACTGTCAGCCAGACAAAGTTAGCATCTAGCTGGCTGGTGAACGTAGTGGAGCATTTAGCTCAGCTTTTAAGAACCACTGCTATAATAGACACCAACTCCTTCTTATCAGCATCATAAATCACATTTACACGCTGCATTTTTATCTTTTTAGGCAGTATTTATGAGCGAGGCAGCAGTGTCTCTCCTCTTGTCTCCTTTGTCTCTGTACTCCTGGCTGGCCTCCACACTGCTCAGACTCGTCCTGTCCGCCCCGGCTCTTGTCCTCACCTCCCTCCATCACTCCCTGCTGCTGCTCCTGGCTGGGCCTTGGTGCTTTGCCACCGTCTGTGTCTCTCTGCTGCTGACTTGTCTCCATGTAGCCGTGTACCTGCTTCACCTGGTCCTGGTGGTTGGGGTTGTGGCCATTTTGACCCTCACGCAGTACAAAATGGCTGACAGTGCCACCACCAGTGAGAAGGTGTTGTACCAGTAGAAGAAGCTGGAGAGGCATCACACCAAAGCCAGATTGGGGATGTGTGGTCGTAGCGACTGAGTTCTGCTATGAAATTATCTGCTTGTGTGTTTCTTTGAGTAAAGATCCGCCTTAATTCGCTTGGACTTGTTTTTATCTTCATTTATTTAATGAACATACAACTGGAGCTGATTTTCATCTTTTAAATAAAAACAGATTCTGTGTTTAAATTGGCTTTGGGACACTTTGTAGGAAGTAACAGAAAAAAAACTGATTAGTGTGAGTCCTCGTGACCTAAATGAGGGTGAAAATATATCTGCTAGTTGCTAGTTTAACAAACAGGCTGCAGTTGTCCACTTATGTATCTCTCTCATTTTCTCTCACCTCATCTTTAAATGTGACCCCCCAATTATCTGCGGATTGTTGTGCTGTTTTTTCCCCATCTGCAGATGTTATCATTAGACATGTCTGTCAAATGGAGATGAGCGGATAAGAGAAAAAGAGAGAAGATATTTTCTGCATTCATTGCACCTTTAAATGTGTGTGTGAGTGTGTCTGTTTATATAGTGCAGTCCAACAGCGCAGGGCATGTAAACCACATTCCTGAAAAACACTAATAAAGGGAGTTAACAGGGAGAGAAACTACATGTGGTATAGGCGTTGAGCCAAGACAACGAATGCTTGGCCAACCAGTAAACAGTATGTGCTGACACACTATGGCTCTCAGATCTCAGGGAAGCATTCAAATTGCATGGGGAGAAACAATTTTTATCAAAACTATTAACACTCCAGCCTAAGGGTGCAGCCATAAAAAGTAATGGATGAACTTTCAGTGCTGTTGTAACTGTGTGTGTGTGAAAGAGACAGACAGAGAGACAGAGGGGAAATGAGGCTGGATCATAGAGATTTATTACATGGCCGTGGCATCCTAATTAGCATAAAGACTGGCCCGGCCCACTCAAGCAGAGAATTAAAAACCTTAATTGTGCTGTCAGCCTCCCTCTCCCTTTCTCACTGTTGACTCTACTTCATTCCACTCGCATTCGCCGCCTTCTGCTCTCCACGCCCTTTCCTCTGCTTATGAAGTAGGCTAGCCTCCATCCGTGCTGTTTAATTGTTGGTGATAAATGGGAAGCGGGATGTTTGTAATTGTCTCAGAGATGGGGAGAGGACAACAGAGATCGTCTAGAGGAAGGAGAGGGGGCTGATGGGAAGAATTTTCCCATTTTAAAAAGAGGAGAGTGAGGAGGCCATTCATCAAATGCTTGTTTGAAGGAGGAAAATTAGCTTGGCAGACAAGGGCAAGGAAGTGATGGTGGGATTTGATCCCAGGCCTGACTGGGTCTACATGTAAGGTCAAAGTTTTTTCAGTAGGTTTAATGTTGTTGTAATAATGGGTTGACTATAAGTGCTAATGCTAACTACACAGATCTTCTGCTTATATATAGTTACTGCCAGATATAGAAAACCTCACTTGCTGGGAGGATTTTTACCCAACAAAGACCTCCTAGAAACAAATGCTGTTTCACTCCCTCCTTCAAACATTAATCCCTACATAATATATTTCATCTTTTACTCTGAATTTGAATTATGACTATTTGTGTCTTCACTGACAGACATAAAACACTGCACGACTGTTATTTTTCAGGCGAAGCTTTGCATTGTAAGTTTTTTTCAAAGCCGCACAAGTAATGCACATTCTGTGGACACTGGATTTTTCTTTTCCATTGTGAGAATTTTTGAGGTCTCCATAAAGCGCCTACATTTCACACCTAGAATTCTAGTAATGAAATAAAATGTCAGAAAGTAAAAAAAGTGTAAACACCTGCAAATGTCTGCAAGTTGAATCAAAAGACAAAGACTAAAAGAAGGACAGAAAATCAAAGAAAAAACATGCACTACTACCTACACTATAAGGTGGTCTCTGGTAAATGCAGTCTAGAAACACCACTGTAAAGACCAATAGCAATGATCAGTCACACCTATATTAGTACATTTATTAATAAAAAAAATGTCACCAGAACATAATGCGTTAGCCCTAACTTAGAGAAACAGCTAGGCTGCTAACATGTTAAGAACTAACAGAATAATAGGCAAGAACAGGGAGGAAGACGTGGACCAAGGACCACACCAGTGAAAAGGTTTTTCTGGAGGAAGAGGAGGAGGAGGGGAAGGGGGAGGAAGTGTTTTGCGAGGGTCAGTCCTGTTTGTGCGTCTCTGCTGTCAAAGCCTCTCCTGCTGCAGCAGACGAGGTTAAGACTTAAGAGGCCTTTCTCTCAGTCAGCCCTGACAGCTTCCCACCCCACACACACACACACGTAGACAACAGAACTCCCAACATGCATTGTCTTAAACTTTCCACTTTACCCCAACCCTTCTTCCTCCTTTTTAACCTATCTGCCCTTCCTCTCTATCTCTTCTTTTCCAGCTTTGTCTGTTGCTCCCCTCCTTTTGCTTCAGTTTCTCATTTTTGTTCTGTTTCTATCTTTCGTCGTCTTCTTCTCTCTCTCTCTAATTGGTCTCTGCTAGGTTAGCTCAGACAGGCCTATTCATCATAGCACTATCCTCAGAGACAAACCCTCAGGGAGCGAGGGGGAGATAGACGGAGTCAGACGGGAGGGCGAGAGGGTCTGCCGCTTGTCAACGCACTTTCCCTTTTTTCTCCTCCTTTCTCTCTTTTCTCCCTCCCTCCTTTCTCTGTTCAGTTCATAGATGTCAGTTTTGCAGAGGGAAGAGGGGGTGAGGGAGGGAGGGAATGTAGACAGATTAGTTAGGCTATTAGTTCAACAAGCTGCTTCCATGCCTGTCATTGTTCGGACATCCATTCACTGACACACATGTACACACACACATACACACACACACTGCACTCCCATTTGACATTTGTTACATGTAGTATCTGTGTGAGAGAGCGATTGTGAGTGACGGGCCGAGGGGGGGAAATAACTTTACATGGGACTACGTGTCTCGCCATTTCTGGTGTCCGGGGAGCCTTAATGAGTAAAACACAGCACATAAGCACTCTGTGCTCATCTTTACCACTGTCACTGTGTAGTCATCATCTCTGTGACTTCTGTGTGTGTGTGTGTGTGTGTGTGTGTGTGTGTGTGGACGTTGCTGTAAAGGGCAATGAGAGGCATGTAAAGGCTCATTTTGCGAGGTCCAAATGTCTTCTGTGATAAGGTCAAACCACATTTTTTCCACTGCAAGTCTGTCAGAGCGTTTCTCTTCATTTGATGAGCCAACAGTCCAGACCAGTAGAGGACTGGCTTGCCTTAAAAGATTTGCTTGAGTTTCACTGTAATAAAACCAAATGATTTAAGGTGACGGTAGAAATTGGTGGCGTGCGATAACACGTGAAAGCAGTGCAAGTGGACAGGTACTCACCGGCATTACTGGCTCTTTTACGTTTTGCTCTTTGGTGTAGGCCTACTAGTTTTTTTTGTGAACCAGCACTTCTCAAAAGCTGCCCTCTCCGTATTAGGTTCATTGGGCTGGTAATGATAACCCTATTTAAACTGCATTACTCAGGAGGCACTGTGGAACGCTCACCTGTTCCCGCCATCGCCTGCCTGCTTTTCTCTGTTGGCGGCTATCTAAGCAACATTACTGTACATAAACCTTACAAAGCCTGGCTTTCAAAAGGGAAAAAAGAAAACACAGTCAGGATGATGAACCAACAGAGCTTCCAAAGTGAAATTCTTTCCTACAGTTGTTGATTGTTCGTGGACACACTAAAAGTACAGACAGGAGGAAGTATCCAGGGAATACAAACAACTAAGGGCAACATCATCGGCTGCCTTTTGGTGAAGTGTGTTACATTTTTTTGTAAAGCTGATGCGATTGGCATTGTCACTTTTTGTGAACCGACCAATAACAGCCTGGATGGTGCTAGACATTAAAAAAAAGGATGACATGCTACGGCAAACTTTCAAATGTTGAACTCATTATTATGTATGAATGGTTGGGATTATTGACGAGTTAGTACTTTAACAAGCATTAAAAAATTAGAGACTAACTTCCAATGTAGACCATGTTGTGGATAGTGCATCTGCAGTGAACTTGTGAGTAAGGGGAGTACTGGCACACACCCTAAAATGATGCACTGTTGCAATCCCTCATTTTTCATTTAAAACTTTTTACAGGCTTTATCATTTCAAATAAGATAGTAATTTAATAAGCAAAAAGAATCAATTAGAGAAAAAGTCTGTCATCTATTTGAACCACTGCTTTTTAATATTATAAAATGTAACCTTGAAACAATAAGAAACAGCTCCTGGTAATCCGAGGAGGGTTCGGTCACGGGCAACTGGACTTGTCTGAAGATACTTGATTCTTCGGTTTTCAGCTGAAGAACCCAACAGTTTATTTTGATTTTTTTAAGACTCTTTCTTGAATTAAAACTGAATGTGAATGTGTGCCTGAAATGTGATAATAGCCTGCTGCAACACGTCCTCATACCTAAAAAGCACAATATGTCTTGTAATGTAGTTTAACTTAAATACATAAGTTAAAATTAGTCTTGGGTACTATTTCCCTGGTTTTATACTACCACATCTGACTTTCTCCTTTGCTCCTGTCATAATAGTAATAAAGTCAGTTGTAACAAGGGGAGTGTTTACAATTGATGCAATAACAATAAATTCAGCTAACCTGTGGGTGATATTAAATCCCAGCCTAACATCTTTAGGAATTTGTGTCCATATTGAACAATTCTGGACCTCACAATTTACTTCCAATCCCAATTTTCAGTGCCAGCACAGGAATTAGTGTCTCCTAGATTTAGTGAGGCAAAGAGGTCTGGTGGTGAATGGTCATGCAGCACGTCTGACTTATGCAGGCAACAGGCATTTGTATCAAAGAGCTGCAGTTAACATTCGCCTTCTTATTAATGGCAACCACAATCTATCCCTAACCATAACCAATTGAGTTTGGTTGCCTAAGTCTAACCTTCACTGTAATTTATTTGCTATAGCCACTAACTTACCCCAACTACCTGCCATGCACACATATTGCAGAAAGGAAGAAAGAAAGAATGTTTAAAATGTTAGCATTGGACTTAAATTGCAGTCCAGAATACAGGACAAATGCGCTCAGGGAGATGAACAGTACCGAGTAGCAAGAAAGCAAAGAAGGCAGAGAAAGTGGGGATGCAAACACAGCAGCAGTTATGAATATTCAACACGTGTATTAGCACACTCCCCGCTTCTCCTTATCCTCTGTATGTTTTGTCAGTTTCTCCTCCTTCTCCTCCCGTTTGATTCAAAGGCCCTGCTCTCTCACTCCTTATATCTCGTCAGCATCTCTTCTTCTCACCCACCCCTCCTCTCTCCTGTATAAGCCCCTCTTCACTAATCAGCTGAGGCCCAATTATGCTCAGTTGGCCCCACACCTCCTCCCTACAGGGGCTCTGGAGGGCCAAAAAATACTGATGCTGACTGACGTTAATTTGCATGACTTCTTGGCCTCCATAAGCACCACTGTTGTCTGTCTCCTGCTCCTGTATAGGAAGCCAGAGTAGGAGAACAAGGAAGGGAGGGGAAGGAGAGGTAGAACATGTCAGTACCTAGTCATGTTATGTAATCTGGAGCAATAGGAGGAGAGTAAAGAGGGCAGAGGGTGTGGCATTGCTTTCTAACAAAGTAAACTCTATAAAACCATAATTTTTCAGGCAGACATTGATCTGACAGATCCAGCTCTGCACCTGTCAGACAAACATTGTTACTAACAATATTTAGCCAAATGTTAGTAGTCTTCTAGTGTAGTATGGCTTTTTATACTATGGTAGCTCAAGATTGTCTATGTGACTATTTATTTTTGATCTTTGATTAATTATTAATTTGTTGGCAATGCACACCCCTAAAGCACGATACAAACTGAAATGGTAAGGGCCGGGACACCCTGTCTTGTGCCCTGTGTCAGAATCTACTTTTAATGTCTACTTTATTTCAGATTATATTGTAAGAAAGATTAAAAAGAACAGCAGAGGCTGAGATATCCAGACTGTTCAGGTGTGAAGAAGTTTTGCAGACTAATGAAGACATAACATAGCATGACATATTGAGCCCTGCCGAGGAGATACAATGCCAGCATACAACGTGAACACATCTAATACCAACACCAAATCTGAAGTATACCTAAAACACCTTTTGGTCCCTTTTATGTGTCTCTTTTACTCCTAATTCCTGTAGGTTTCCTTATTAGGTCATCTTTAGTTGGCCTTAAAACAGAACAAAAATATCTGATCTTTATTCTCCATTGCTACATCATGTTGGAATCTATTACTATCCAAGAGTTGTATTCTAACCTGTGGAGCCAAACATTATTGTAAGACTCAACCTTGTAAGATTCCCTGAGAACACCGATATCTGCTAGCCTGACTCCTGCGCTGCTGTCTCTTATCAGTCTAACGGTTGTCTTCTTAACAATGACAGTTGCATGAGAGAAATTACCAGAGCTGGAAGGTCAGTAAACACTTGTGTGGTCAGCTAATGACTACAAGCTAGACCTCTTTTACCTTTCTCTGTTCATCACACACACACACATCATCATTGTTCATCAATTAAACCCCCTAAGAATATTCAATAACACTGACTTTTAGTCTCTAGCAGGAGTCAAGCTCCAAAAACACTGGATCTTACAATTTCCATAATGCAACTCTTAGCATCTTGCTAAACATCCACATCTTTAAAACTCCATGCCCCCCAGTTTCTTGTTGAGACTGGGCAAAGGGGGGGGGGCAAAAATCTTGTCCCTTACCTAGAGATTCTGTATTCATATGCCGATATCTATTTATAGAGATTAAATTGGTACTAACACTGTAAACCTGGGAAAGTGGTTCAGCATAGGAACACTAATTTGTTTCTGTGGCCCTGGGAAGAAAAAGGGGATGAGGAAATGTATGTGAAAAGGGCCCACAAGGGGCTGCAGTTAATTTTTTTGCCCCTGGGCCCCCTAGCAGGTTAATTCAGCCCTCATTGCTGGAATAAAACAGTGATTGTTATCTTTCACAAGTGTTGATGCATTCTTACACAACCCTACAGGGCTGACTTTAGTTGGCAAGTAACAAAAATGAGCTTTGGATGCACACACACACACTTGCACACACACAAAAGCGCACTGTGCCGTCCTGGTGTCCTGGGCAGGCACCCAAGCTGCGGACAGCCCGGACTGTGTCTCAAGCTGGGTTTGTGCTGTTTTCTGTGTGTGTGGCGTGTTGTCGCCATGTCGTGGCTTGTGTTCTATTATCACTCCTTTCCCCCTCCTCCTCCTCCTTTACTCTACACACACACACGCACACACCTCTGCCCCCTCCTAGACTCGGCGAGCAGCCAAGACTGCAGCACTGGGACGCTCCATTCACTCAGAGTGGTGAATGCCCCCCCCCCCGCCTCCAGACAGACGTGCTGAGAAGAGATCGGTGTCCCCAGGACGAAAGCTACACTGCAGGTTCACACTGCTCTGGAAGTCTCCGGCTGTCGAGCCTGATGCTGGAAGTTGAGGAATGTGGCATTTGTATTTGTGTGTGTTGTTTGTGTGCGTTGTTTGTATGCAAGTGTACATCTGTAGCAAAGTAATGACACAGAACCTTAAAATTCCAAAAAATTATTTTTTATTCTGAAGGACCAATAAAATTATGGCAAATATTTACAAATAATTACTTCTTAGCTTCACATTACAGGTACATAAATGGAGTAATTCACCAACAACAGTCACTCAGGTGGACAGATGGACATGTACACAGACTGAGTATGAAGAGATGCATCAAGCAAACTGCAATTTAATATTTCACAGTAAACTCAAACCCAAAAAATAAAATAACAATAATATTAACAATAGAAATATGAAAAATAAGCATAATATCAAATTTACCATTTATTTCCAGTTTTCCGAACAAAATTGGTCACAATTCAGGAACAAAAAGAAATGAAACAAAAAATAAAGGAGAGAAATCAAGTGATATGATATCTTTGGCAAATTCGCACTGCAGTAAAATACATTCAAATATTAAGACAACACACGACACACAAAGAGAAAAAACACCAAGTTTTGTTTGCAACTACTAGAAAATCGAATAAAAAACATACACATTTTCTTAAAGAAGCATTTCTTTTACTTTTTTTAAATCCTCCCCTCCAGAATATTTGAAGGCATTTCTTATCTTCATTTTGTGTTTGTATCTGTAAGTCTTTTCTGCTATTTTATATGTTTTTGTACAAGAATCTATCATTTAAAACAGGCATCACAGGCTTTGGTGAATGGTACAGATATGTTTTCCTTTTGTCGCGTTGGATTTTGAAGAATAGAGCAAGCTGAATCGTTAAAACCTAATTTTATCTTTGAATCTGTCTTTGCATTCTAATGTATTTCTTTCTGTCTTTTGTTTGTTTTTTTTTTACCAAAACATTACAGATATAAATGTCTCTTTAACACCCCATAGACACAAAAAAACTCCAGATTGTTACACGAAAGGCCACAGTAAGGTGAAAAATCATGTTATCTATTTTTTGTTGTTGATTGAAACGTCTGCTTGAAAAGCACAGTTGATTTTTGTAGGCTGAGTCCTGTGTATTTCTCCTCTTCCACAGTTGAATAATATTAAGATGTACAGAATATTGTAACACTTCAGTATGAGATCTGTCCAGAGCCTAGTTATATCAGCAAGCATGAAACAGATTGTGCCACTAATTGCTGTCAAGTTGTGATGCTGAAATCCCCACAGGTTTTATGAAGGCAGTAGCCATCTTCATGGATTCATATTGAGATACAGTCAGACGGTGCACACTCGGTGAGAAATCATAATAAAGGAAAAAACTAATTTGCATTTATTTCACTTCCCTATTTGAATAGGAGCTGGGGTAAAATAAAATCAGGATGCGATTGTATTTTCATGGACGGTAAATTCTAGAAAAGCAGGAAATGAAACGTCATTGTTTGATCTGAAACTAGTGCTTCTTTGTGTTTTAAATGCTGTGTAGATACATGAAGAGAAAACTGAATGCTAAAATGCAATCTCAAAGAATATTCTTGGCCAAATAAAGATACCGGCAGCAATATTGCCATTGAAATGACCTCGCTTTGGCACAAAACACCGTGCTTCATTCCTATGCAGAATTTTCTGACAGGACAGTGAGCATCACGTCTGAATAGTCAGAGAGAAAAGTAAGAAAGGAGAGGAGAAAAGGATTAATAGGGCTGTCTGAAGAACGAGGGAGGACTTTTTTGAGGAAGGTCACAGGCCTGAAGTCAACAGAATAGTTTTAATATTCCTAATCCTGGTGGTGTGGCAGTGCTATAGGAGGGGAAGAGAGGAGAAAGGGAGGGGGGGGGGGCATCAGATATGATGAGATTAGGGCTGAGGGAGAGAGAGAAAAAAGACGGGATGAGCTTCTGATGGCACAGCAGGTTTGGCCTCCCCTGGGGAACACAGGGGCATGAGAGGAGGGGCGATCACCACTCCGCAAAGGACAAAGGGAGGGGAGAGAGTGTGTGTCTGTACTTATATTTATTTATGTTTGTGTGTGTGTGTGTGTGGCCTCTGCCCACCATGCTTCCTACAGTACCACCCACAATGATAGTCCCCCCTCATCGCGGCAGTCAATGTCACGGCTGCCAATCGAAACAACTGCGGGCCAATGAGAACCCGTTCTCTCCCCATGTGAACCAATTAGGTCAAAGCAATGGCAAGGCAAGCTGTGTCACTATGAGATGCATAGTTAAACAAATAATCCTGTTAACGTATCACTGTGGATTCTTAGCATACTGGAGAATGGGCGTCCAATTGGTGTCGGTTTGGTGTCAAAGGAGGCGCAACTGGATTCACCTCCACGAGGAGAACGACTTTTAGTCAATATTTCTTCGTGTTTACAGTAGCGTGTGTGTATGTGAAAAATTGTGTAATTCATTTAAAAGACTCTCTGGCTGATCAAAAAACAATGTTAATGTACAGACTTACAATCTGTCTGTCACTTACTTGGCTTTTTGTATATTTTGTGCCTTTTTTCAGTGTTCACTTCTTGTCTGGCCAGTAGGTCCTGTTTAACCCTGATCCAGGGCCTTATAGTGTGCATAAATATCTCCCAGACGTACTTTCATAAAATTTGTCAAGGAAGAATGTTGAAAATATAAACTCGGTAGATGCTAGGTAAATTTTTAAGCTGGAAAAAAATGACGACAGATGACCATGAAGTAACAACAAGACTATGAGTGTACAGCAACGCAAGCTTCTCTGTGACTCTGCACTTAGGCCGAGAGTTGCATTGAGCTAAATGCTAACATACTGATGTTTAGACCAGATGTTGACCTGATGCTGGGACTAGACTAAAACTCATCAAAGTCATTCATTAAGGATTCATTCCAAATTTCATGGCATTCCGGGAAATAGTGTCATGGCTATAAACATTACTTATTCCATCAGAGAAAGGACTTTTCTTGTTGTCATTACAAGGCAGGACTCCTTCCTCATTAGCAGTGATTAGCTCAGCTCACAGTAATGGTGTGTTCCATTTACCTTGGAAGTTGGAAGTCGGACGTCGGAGCTGTGAATGACATCACACCCGAGTTGACGGTTTTCCAGTACACAAGTCTAAAGGCCCATTTATACTCCTGCGTAGGGTCTACGTGCGTACATACGCTGGAGGCTACGCACTTAACCATGCATTTATACTTGTGCGTAGGCGTGTCCGTCATTCTGCAACTACACCCCCGAACGCTAGTTGGCGGTAGCGCTACAGCGTCCACTGTGTTGACTGTGTTAGCCGAGCAGGCTAACTTCCAGTTTAGCGCTCCGCTAACGCAAATGGGAGTAAAATTGTATACATGTGGCTGGTGTTGCCTTTTCGAAACAAGTCATTTCGCTCCGGTTGTGACAGTCAAATATATTGATTCACTGTGTGACAGCTGCCGTTTTGGCCACTAGTAAAAATTACTTCAAAGCACTGGGTACTTCCAATCGGCTCGGAGGCATTGCAAGGCTACCCAGCCGACCAATCGCAGTGCTTACGGTACGCGTCGACTCGACATGTAGTTACACTTTTGAGGAGGTGCACGTCAGGCGGCGGCATAGCCTCTGCATAGCCTGTAGCCTACACCATCACCTATGCTGTCGTTTCCACGCAGAAGTATAAATTACACTTAAGGACCCATATCTACCAAAGCGTGTTTTTCTGACGCCAGCGTCTTTTTTCAATTCATTGCAATGGGAACGCCGCGTTTTTGCAAGCTGGTAAAAATGGCAGCAGCGTGGCGCTGAGCATGTTTTCCGCGCTGACACTGAGTACTGAGGGTTTTGTTTTCGGTCGATGAGAGTAGAAAAATGTTCAACTTTAGGAAAAACACAGCTCTTGCAACTATCACTTTTTACTCAGCTGTTCAATCACAGTAAAAATTCGACTTAAGGGGGGGTTCCCTTTGAAATTTCCGACTTCCCATGTCTGCGATTAAAACTGTAATCTCATCTATAAATCTACAGGCTACCAGTGGCAGCACTGAGTGCTCTGCTGCTTCGCATCACTCTAATCAATTAGCGAGGAAGGAGTTCTCCACCATCTTTGATTTTACATGGCTTATATTGACTTTAGAGAAATAGAACTTTACTGAAATATATTTTGTTTTTGCTATTTTCCAGCCACCTGACGTTATTTGCAGTTTGTTAAGAGGATTTACCATGAGATGAGTTTCAACATTATCCCTTTTACAAATTTCATTATTGAATCTGTGACTGAAATTTCAGAGTTCTGGGATTTGTCAATGCAGAACCATAATGTGTAAGGACAGGATGCTTGATCAGGGCTATGTCCCGTTACCAGAGGTGCAATGTTAGTTGGTACATTGCACAGTTGGTACACTATGTAAATGTATGTATGTAAATGTAAATCTAAAGAATCTAAAGGCTGCTATTTATTTGTGGAAGGCTTTATATAATCTACAACGCTGTGTTTGCATGGGGAGATAGGCAAGTTTTGTTTAAGGAGTTACAAGAAGGGACGCTGAATCTTGTTTTAGTGATGCGTTGTCAGTCGGGTGGGGAGGGGTTGGGGATTGACATATAAAACTAAAGGCACTGTCCTTGTTTTCAGCTGGTGTGGTTCAGGTTCAATAATGCCTCAGAAAGATCAAGAGAGAGAGACAGAAATAAGGAAAGGCTCCTGCTGCGGTGCCCACTGGCAGCACAGCGGGTGAGCCGTCATAAGAATCTTCTTTAGAGTTGTGTGTGCACAACTTTTAAGGTCTACAAATGTAAAATGATCCACTCTATCACTATTTCAAAAAACAAGAAACAACAAAGACTGACAAACTAACAGCTTTGTTCAGTGTTTATAGGTATATGTTTATATAGCTATATTTTATGTCTCACGCTGCAGATTCGGTGCCTCCAATCTGTTAGCTAGTAAAACTACACAGTAGCAATGAAGCGCTACGGCCAGCCATACATAACCCAAAACAAATAAACAAAAGATGTAAACACTTGCAGACGATGGCTAAAACAACACCACACACCTCTTAGTCTTTTTATCATAAAGAAAGATTTATCACTAAAATCTAAAGTCAAATGTGAATAATTGCTAATGACATTGTGTCTTCTCTTCTCATTCACTGATTACTGTACAAATCTTGTATGGACAGAAGTGAGACAGGAAGCTACGTACAGGTTTAGGAAGATATTGCCCCCTCATCAACAACGTGGGCCCTCAAAAATGTTAGAGGGATAACACACTGATTTCAGATCAGTGCAGAAGAGCAACTCTGTCCTACTGTGTCTGTACAGGATGGGTAAGGCCTCAAACCCTGGTGTCATACATTGTCACAGCGCAGAACTGATGTAGGAGACAAACAAATAAGAAAACAGTTTAACTTGTTTTTTCATGAAAGCAAGCTTTTATAGAAACAATTTCAGAATGTCAAACAGCACAAGGACAAGCACTCAAAAGGGGGAGAAGAAGAAGAAGTACTTAATGGTTCTGAAAGGAAAGCAAAATGGCGCCCTTAAATGATGATTGAGTCTCTTTGTGCTTTTGTAGTTGGTCAGCCGATCCACTAGGGGGGCCCATCTTTGGGGAGTTTAAAGAGAGAAATAGAAAGAGAGCGAAAGAGACAGAGAGAAAGAGAGGGTGCCACTGCTTCCTGGCTCTTCTTTTCAATATTCGGGAAGCGGGGGGAAAATGGCTCCTTATTCAATGGCACCTGTGTCAACTGATACCAGGCAACAAACTATAAACAGGAAAATCGCAATCAGGTCATATTTATAAACAAAGACTTCTTTTCATATTGAAAGTTTTTTAAGATTTCATATTTCACTGCATCGTCGTCGTCATCATCATCACTATTCTAGCACAACAGCGTGACACATATTATAAATCATTACAGGCATTCACTCTCCTCATGGAGTGCAGCGCAGAAAAGCTTCTTAATATATTACTCTGTGTCTCCTCCATTATAAATAGCTCTTGATCAGGACTAAATCTTGGCTGGGGAGGTAGGATAGCACCTTCCTGTACAGTAACACTCCCTGGTGGATTTGATTTTGGTCTGATGTGAACTCGTACATTGTTTGTTTTACAGTAGAGGGCTCAGATTTTAGGCTGCGCTTTACTGGAAGGCCTGTCCGTCAGTCAGTGGCATTAAAACCACTTTGAATGCAAGTGTGGATGTAAGGATACAGTTTTCCTTATTGGGGATGCCCAGTGGCATCTGGCTAAAATGGCTGAAATTGACCGCTTGCTAAAGCCCACCCCCAACAGCAACTATCCAGTAATAGCTCAGTAACCATAACTAGGCACGGCAGGCCTGTCAAGCTTTGGATTGGCTGTAGTAAGACTGATACTCTGCATTTAAAGTTTGGCAGGTGGAATCTTACCTTCCTGTTTTTTTAAAACCATAAACAGACAAGAAGCTATCAAGCTGGCTGGAGCTGGAGTGTTATTTGTGCGAGTGTCTACAAGGTGCTCCTCTCTCCTCATTGCATGTGCATTTAAGGAAGGAAATGATGGGAGGCACGTTAACAGAGGTTGATTCTGTATTCTGCTGGATTTACTGAAGTCATGCTGTTTGAGCTTGGCTAAAAATGGATTTTTAAATACACAAATAAAGCAATTATGCTATTATTAATGAACACAAAATCTGATTAGTGTAACACAAACAAATAGGGAACAGTTGTTGAGGTTTGTGTTGACCATTAGCTAACCATGCCTTCAATGAACTGTTAAGTCAGGCTTGAGATAAACATTTCTTTGTTTTTTTTTACAACATTTAACACCATCTCCACTTCCATCAGACATAGCACAGTAACTAATGGGGGTAGGAAGGAGGGTTTAGCGAACGGTCAATTGTGAAACTGAACAATCCCATAAACAAGTAGGGTATCTCATTTAATATTAAGCATTGTGATCCCAGGGGAAATGTGTTGAATGTACAGCAGAATGGTAATGGTATAAGTGATTTTGGTCATTTAAAGTTATGAGAATTGGATTGTCTTTACTTCACCGTAGCATGGCATAGAAAATTGATTGATTGATGTTGGGGCATAAAAAGACTGTTTGAAAAAGTGATTTTGCTCTGATCAGCTCAAATAATTTCATCAAAAATATTTCCAACCTGAAAACACATTTTACCCAGATGATCACAATACAGTTTCAGTTTCTGCTGCACACACAGTCCACTGATTTCTTGGATTTGTAGGTAATTGATTAAAAACAATGAATACCAAGCCATGACAAAATTATTGGAGTCCAATTTACGTGCTTAAAAAATCCTTTGAATCTATCACATATTGACACTGCCATGCCTGTGACCTCACAGTAATGTAATACCCAAACAGCATGTCTGTGTTGCAGACCAGCAGTGCAGTGTCAATCAAAGAAAATTCAAACTTCACTGACGTCAGAAATTTGAAATCTTCATCCTCATTGTCGTCCGTGCGTAGGCAGGTTTGTACTGAGTGGTGCTGGTGCTATCCATCCCTCCATCCCTCCCTCGTCTCCTTCTCCTCGTCCTCCTCTTTTCTCAGTAGGAGGGGTCAGTGGCGGTCGTAGGCGGAGGCTGTTGCAGTAGCAGCAGGGCCCGCCCCCCGTGATGTTGCACTGTAGTAGTACGGGGACCCTGGGCAGAAACACAGACGCAAATGGTTCATTCAGTTCTCTTAAATGAGACCAAAATGGAATAAATGAATGAATTTTGTTAAAAGATGAGTCCAGTTTATTACAACTTAGGTCTTGTTTACGTAGTGTTGGCCTCATTTCTTTTATTGGTCATCATTGTGCTCACCAGGTGCTATAACCGGGAACATGGTGACGTTGCTAAAATGAAGCCAAGAGTTTAAACTGCTTCTTTAAATCTGCATTAATTTAACTTTTGGCCACTTGTGGGCATTGCAACAAGCTGTAAACATAAAGCTGAAAAAGTGTAGTATCACCTTATAAAGTTGAAAAGGGAATGTGTTAGCATACAGTTGCCTATTGTTTACAAATCCTGTAGATACAGAGCAACATTAGCATTCATATGGATTCCTGTTTCTGACCACCTGATGAATGGAAGTATAGCTATGTGTTTGTTTTGCCACCAACTCCTGAGGGAAATATCTGACTCTACAGCTGCTAATGTTTCACTGTGTTTGGTTGTAAAATTGAAAGTGAGCATACAATAGGAAATAACTCATTTGTTTGACAATCACTTTTTTGAGAGCATCTATTCACTTGCCTTTTTCTCTAGCCTTTTTGCCTATATGCACCTGGTATGTTGAGATGTCTATACACTACCTCAAAGTAATAATTCCTCATTGCATAGAGAAAACAGTGTGTTTACCCAAGGACAGCAAGTACTTTCTCTTCCAAACAAATTTGGCTAACTTGGGGATTTGTTTAAAACCTTTTTAAAAACTCATGTTTCTTTCCCTGGTGGATTTCTGTAGCTTTGTCACATTCACAGATCTAAGCAATTAACCTGGCCAGTGGAATTTTTATTACGGGTAGGAATGATGGTTAAAATGACAAAAAGAAAAAAGACCCAAGTTGTAATAAATCAGAATGATCCTTTAACTACCTGAGGTTACTGCAATGCCGTGTAAATGTAAAATTAGCAGCTCCAATTTTCTGTTAAGATTATATTTTACTTTGAATGTGAGTAGTGAAAGGCAGGGATGAGATGACATGAGCTGATGGAGCTAATGACAGTCTGCTTGTCTTGTCCAACCAATAAAAGGAACTCAGTCTACATTCTTACACTCTTCTCTTCATCTCCCCCTTCACTTTCTCTCTGTCTCTCCCTCTCTCTCTCTGACACACACACACACTATCTAAGTGACAGTCTAAGCTGACACACTGAGTACAGCTCTACTACCGCTGATCCCTTGAGTCTATTCTCTCCTCAGGGAAGAGGTCAATTCAATACTGTAACCCCAAAGACACACAGAAACCCACACACCTTAATACACATAGGAAGAAAAAAAACACTTCCACACACACAAACACACACACACCTGTCTCTGTCACTTCCATCAATCAGCCCAACTGGGTGCTGACAGGTTATGTCTGTCCACAGTCCAGGTAATCTCACGAGGCTCTTTGGGGAAGTGAGGCATTAAGCTTGCCTGACAAACTATTTAGTCTCAGTCAAGACTTCAGACGCCCTTTTGCCTCTTTTTTAGAACTCCCCTTTCTTTTATTTGTCACCTCTACTCTCTTCCTTCCCTGCCTTTCCTCTGTATCACAGCCTCTACGTCCCCCTTGCTATCAATCTTAAGCCTTTCAGTGTCTCCTGTGTGGGTCTGGTCCTCATACTAAAGTTCCCTTACAGTCTCCTTCTCTTTTTCCTTTCATCTCTTTCAATGCTGTACCATAGGTTCCGCTCATCATTGCACCTCCTTCTGTACATACACTTAAATCATTGCACATACTCATATTTAATTTGCTTTCTCTCGTTCATTCTTTCTTTCTTTCTCCACCTACCTTGCATCTGTCCTGCCTGGCTGGTGAAGAGACTGGAGGAGCAGCCAATTTCCGTCCCCAGGAGAGACCCATAATCCTGCTGAAACACTGGGGGTAGGAGGGAAGGAGGGAGACCAGAGGTAAGGAGAAGAAAGGGTGGGGGGGGGGGCACACTACAGGTCAGCACAGCGCTGACCCTTCTCAGCTAATGACCTTTACACCGTCACCCCTTGACCGTTTCACCTTTAAACGTGACCCCTAAAATGGCTTCTTATAGACAACAACTTTGACAGTAACTCTTTTTGGCTCTGGGTTAATTTTTTTTCTTAAACACTGATGCAGAGATGTGAAGACAGTTTTGGGATGTCGTTCAGCATAACATCTACATACCTGTGTCATCTTTAAGTGACAGTAATTGATGGATTTTGCCATTAGTTGGTAGGAGTTACTCACCAGTAGTGGTACTGATGCACTAACAAAAACTGAGACTATGACTCCTGCAATGAAAGATCCTCTAGCTTCTAGCCAGAAAATGACAGCATCAAATCTAACCAAGCAATATGAAAAACTCCTCTATCAATCCTCTATAATTTTATATCAGGATGTTGATTTATATTGTGATATATTACTTTTTCTTGAGAAATCGATAAAGAAATTATCAATGGACTGTTTTTGGCTAATACATTAAATTAAATACCAAATCAAGGTATTTCATCACATTGATGCAAAAAATCATATAAAAATCCTATAACACATAAATCAGTCTTGCTCATTGATTTGCAACTTTATCGATGATGGCCTCAAACCCCCAGAGATATTAAAGGGATAGGTTATGCAGTATAAATGATATGGCAAAATCTCTGATGGTATATATTGTCAAATCACCCATCTCTAGCGCTAAATAAGAAGAAAAAAATCAAACCACAATGCAATGTTAAAAAAGATGCAGCAAAAGACATCTTTTCTTTATTTCTGGTGCTGGATTCTGCTGTCACACCTGTCTTCAGGTTGTCTGAAAACACATTTTTTAAGACTGCTGCCATGTCACGTTGCCTTTCAAAGTGGATTAGTTCATAGACTGTTAGCTAATATTGCCTGCTGGTGGCAGTTCGGTTCAGTCTGAGTCATTAATGTGAGGGTGGCTGCACGAAAACGGAAAAATAAGGGATGACAGAGATCTGCCTCCACATTAAATGTATAAAATGAAATGTAAACATGAAATCCCAAAATGCACCACTGATAACGGATTGAGATAAATGCCTGTTAATCTGTTCCTTCTTCTTTCTCTGTCTGCCTGTCTTCCCTTTTCTTCAAATCCATTCACACCCCAAATTGCCAGTCTTTTAAAACATCCTTCCACCGAACCATTAGTATGTCTGTGATGTATTGTACTGTACGGTACAATAGAGAAAGAAATATAATGTAATGAAAAAAATGAACAGTGGAGCATGAAAGATACAGCATATTACAAGAGAGTATTAGAGAGGCTGGAATTGGGATGTGAGGTAGAATGAAATGAAATTCATTGATACAATTATTGATCCAGTTCCTGTAAGCAGAACTGGGTGCAGAGATGCGGGAAGCACCTACCTAATAAGCTAGGGTTAGGAAATCTCCACGATTCATTGTATGTGGAATACTGGGGATGGGAATATGGACTTCCGGAAAAATCTCCACCTGAAAGTATACACAAAATAAGAAATAGAGCATGTTTAGAAGCAGGACAGAGAGGGTTAGCCTGTCTGTTTCCTTTAATGTGTCCTTAGGAAATAGGATGTTTTAATGAGCCCTTCACGTTTTGAGCTACCAGCCTTTGCTAGGAACAATCAAGCTATCCTGATTTGATTTCATATTCTGGACAGTATATTTACATGGAATAAAAAGACACCTGGATATTCATATGCCATGTACAACACTAACAACATCCAGTATTTTATTGTTTCTGCTGGCATAGGCATCTTCTCCATAAACAGCATCACATCTGTCTGTCTGTACCGACTGAGTTATCCCAACAGTTGGTTAAAAACCCAGTTTGGTTTCTGGCTGCTTAAATTCTGATGCAGTTACCACTTTGCTTTTGTTTTTCTACACTGATTGCACTGATCTTTCCCAAACTTAAACCATAGAGGACTTGTTCAGATTTGTTTTTTTGCTTCCAGTGAAGCTTTTACCTGCCCTTTGTTGCCAGTAGATTGATTTGCAGACTAGTTGAGAGTGACTGAACTGTAGATCTCAATGAGACTGTGGTGGTTCTCCCATACAGAGGATGATAGCTTAGCTTTTCTCCCTCATTTACTTCTTACTGCCTGGGGTCTACTCTTCCTCTTGTCTTCCCCTCCCACTCTTCCATTCACCCCTTTCTCTTTTATTTTTCTCTCTTGTCCTGTGGCCCGCCTGGCTACGGCTCACCCGTCAACCTTCACATCAAAACAACATTCTTCCCCATTTCTTCTCCTCTTTTTTGTTCTCTTTCCCCCCCACTCTTTTGCTCTTTCTTTCTTTCCTCCTGAACCTTCACTTTTCCCGGGGGATCCCTCTCCCATAGCTGACAGTCACAGACCCTGATGCCCCCCACCCCCCATCTCTCCTCTCTCCCTCTCGTTCTGTCGGTTCTGCCTCACTGCTCTTCTACACCCCCTCTGAGTGTCAGCCCCCCTGCTGCAGAGAGAGACAGAGAGAGAGAGTAGAAGAAGAACAGCAGAAAAGAGTTGCTTGCTTAATGAAGGTATGATATTAGACAGAGCGGACAAAAAGGAGGATAATTTGTCTGAGAAGTGCTGAGATAAAACATGGCAGAGCTAGAGAAGCAAAGTTGGGAGATTATCTCTTCCACTCATTCCAGTCAGCTCATGGATTCAGGCAGCTTTGAATATTCACTGAGAAGAATTTAGATGTCGACACTGTTTGTGTGTGTGGATGTACACTTCAAGTTTTCTTTCTCGCACTACCCTTTGTGCAAGTGTGTGTGTGTGTGTGTGTGTGTGTGTGTGTGTGTGTGTGTGTGTGTGTGTGTATGTGTGTGTGTGTGTGTGTGTTTAGCTGCGTCTGTCAGGTGGGGTCGGGATGCGGTCTCTATGGCATCCCTGGGTGCGAACATCCTCCCCTTGTCATCACCGTAGTGACGGCAACGTGTCAGGTTGTTTAGAAGACGAGGGGAGGGAGGGAGACGGGTATGGAAGGAGGGGAGAGGATGCTCAGGGGTCTCCCTTGTGTAGCTCAGTGTCAAGGTCACACACTCACACACACTGTCAAAAACAAACATGCACACAAACAATCGCATGCCAGCACACACATAAACGTACACCAACCCAAACACACGCACACACACATGCTGTCAAACCTGAGGACAGGACAGGGTGAGCGCAGGGGGACAGGGCGACAGGGTTACCCATCTTTAGACGTGCTGTTCCTACATGTCCACTGAGAGTGTGTGTGTGTGTTTGTGTGGATGTCAGCCCACGAGTGTGTGTGTCACAGACTGACTGATTGGGAATACACAGAGACAAGAACTTGTAAACAACATTGTTGTTGACTTTGTTTCACTGCCTTTTCTTTTGTGTTTCTCCCTTTATTTCTCTACAGTATGCTTCACACTGACCACGACCACCGCTGCAAAACTGAGAGAGAGAGAGGAGAGGAGAGGAGAAGAAGAAAAAGAAAAAAGAATGGTGGTCCAGGATTGAAACACAAAAGCGGCGTAGAAGGCGGAGTGGAAGGGAATGAATGAATTAGTCGTGGGTCACTGGTGATTCTCATTAAAAACAAATTACTAATGTTGAGGAGGGACAGCTGTGCTACTGTGGCTGGTTTCTAATGATACACAGAGAGACACACACAACATGGGCTCAAACACACACACGTATAGATGCACACAAATGCACACACATGCCTCCCCCCTGGGAGCACTGTCAGCCACAGTGTAGACAGACAAGAAGGAGGAAGTGGCAAGCTAAGTACACCCCCTGAAGACAAACACATACGGGAAACACACACACATCCAGTGGGAATTCAAACAGATATGTATGTACAGTTACAGATCTGCTGAGGTGATGGGTGGCGAGGTGACAGAATTACTGCAAAGGAAAGCCAAGTACAATGAAAAGGTGTGAAAAGTAAACCATTTCAGTCAGTGTATGGTGTGTGTGAGTGGGTGTGTGGGTGTGTATACTCACCAGGTACCATGCCAGTGAGTGAGGGGGTGGAATAGCTGCCCTGGCCAGTGGGAGGAACATGAGGAGGGTAGCCTGGCAGAGTGGTGCTGGCTAGGTCTCGACCTGCAATCACACACACATACACATATCCTATGATCAATACTTTCAAAACTATTAACATTTCAGTGTCAACAATGTTATTGGCATCATATTTATACCTCCTAGCTGACTGTTACTCGTGCACACTATACTTTAAATTGTTATTGTCCCAAATTGCCCAGAAGCAATTAATTGATGGGTACAATGAACGATTATTGTCATTACCACTTAATTTAATGACATAAGTCCAAAAACATGTCTTCAAATGTCTTGTTGTGTGCGATCAACAGTCCAAAGCGCGCAGAGACTGATCATTCTGTCATAAAAATATAAGACACCAGATGATATTCATGTCTCTTACCCTCGAACTTAAAACAATTACTTAAATTGATTGATTGATTACTTGATTATCAAAATTGTTTTTATTGTTACAGTTGTACTTTGACCCAACAGCTGATCGATTACTTGACTCATTTTTTGCAGCATCAGGTTAAACTTTTACATGATGCAATAAAGTTGATTTTGATTTCTGACTGATCTTAATGGTAAGTTTGCTAAACAGAAAAGAGTATATATGTCTTTTACCATTAACATTTGTACAACAAATGAACTGTATAAAACAGGTTTTAACATAGTGTATCATTGTCAAATGAGCGTATACCTGACTATAATGGTCTAACTTCCATAAACATGGAGATCACTGTGACCATGGAGAAAAACTCCTGTGAGTGATGCCAATGTCTCTTCTCAGAAATGCACTTTTAAAAGAAAGGAGGTTCAAAACAAACTCAAATGTTATACCTTCCTTAATAGACTGATTTTGGTAAAAGAAAAATCTACTCAATTGGACTTTATGATGTCATAGCAAGAAAAGCACAGGTGTAATTCGTAACATTAGCGATAAAGCTGTTCCATTAAAGTCTCTCAGAAAGCCACAACAATGAGCCAAACTGTGACATCTGAATAGACTGCAGTTTTATTTTATTAGTTAGACCTGTTGTGCTATGAAAACAGTTCAAGTTAAGCTGTTTGTTACTGTTTTATTATTTTCCACTCCTGATAGTAATTAAACTAAATACTCAAAATAAATGTAGTAGCATTTAGCTATTGTTAAAATGCTAGCAAATATTGCCTTGAAAACTCTACACCTTGTGCAGGAACTTTACTGAAGGAGCACATTTAGCGTGTTCCTCTTTCTTTTGTTTCTTTCTATCTTGTTTTCCATCCGCTGACATCTATTAATTTACCAACTCCCCATTCTCTCGTTACCCCCCTACACCCGCCTCTGTCTGTCACTTGGTGGATTGGATATATAACTGCATTAGACTACATGACAGTGTGTCGGCCTAAATCATTTCTCTATGTTTGCACGCAGCAGACATGGGGAGTGTGTGGAGAGGGATCCCTCCATTCATCATCATCATATATATACACATACACACACACACACAACCACACACACACATTGACTCCCTCCTCCTCCCCCCTGCACACACACATTTATCATCATCATAAACAGCTCAGATGCTAACACCATCAATCCCATTCACTTCCCCTCCACTTAACCACCACTAACTAACTGAGAGGAGGAGAGGGAGAGGGAGGAGGAGATGGGAAATAGAGAAGAGAACATAAAAGACAGGGAGAGTGGAAAGATTGTGTGAAAGAAAATAGAGAGAAAGGGGAAGAGCAGAGGTGTAAGTGGAGGAGAACGACAACAGCAGTGGTAGAAGGAGATTTTTTTTCCTTATGTGAAAGTAATACCACAAGTTGTGGATTCAAAGTTCTATTTAAATACATACCGTAAATACTGATAAAATCAAATTATTTATTATGCAGAATGGCCCCCTCTCCGAATGTCATACTTTATTTTTTCCCTCTGCTGATGAATTAACATGTACACAGCATTTTAATGTTGTAGTCGATCAAAATGGAGGTAATTTAAAACTACTTTATTTACTGCCAGGTACTTTAATCCATAACATTGAATCGTATTTTATAACTATTATATGTTTTATATGTAAAGAGAAAAGAAATAAAAAAGTATCTTGTGATTATATCTGAGAAATAAATCTGTAGTGATGAAATTAATATACTTGGTTAATGTTCGAGTACTTCACAGGTCAGACCTGCTCTGTGAGGCTGTATTTAGGCACAGTGGTGCCTAAATACTAATGTCAGCAGTGATAATGCGAAAAAAGCTGACGTTAAGCAGGTATAATGTTCGAAATCTTAGCATGTCAACATTTGCTGATTAGCACTGAATAATTTGTTTTGCGGGTATTTGGTCATTACCTTAGTACAAGTATTAAACTACTTTTTTATATGATCATGGTGCTCTCTGAAAAGTTAAGGGATCACCAAAGTCATTAGGATACATTCTTTAGGGACCATGATTATCCATACAAAAACTGAGGTTATTCAGGTTAAAATACAAGGGATCCTCATCAAAAATGTTTGTTTATGGTATGTGTTAACAAATGACTATTGGCCAAAATAATTCAATTATTAATATTGGTCAACTTCATAAATATGGTATCAGTCTGGCTTTGGTGGAAAAAAATCAAGGGGAACAGAAATGGGAGAAGAAATGGAGTTGATATGAGGAGTAAGCAAAGACAAACTGTGGTTACTAATCAGCTAACATCACGTCCTTTCATATTTCTGTCCTCTTCACTTAATATTACCTCCCACTTGTGTTTCTCTCTCACAGATCCCTTCCCTGCTCCAGCCTCCTCTGTCCCTCTCCGCCTCCTCTCTCCTGTCTCAGTGTAGTAAAGTTTTTCTCGGTGTTTGATGCGACAGCGAGGCATTAGTGCAGACGGGCTACTCATCCGCTCAGGGTCAGTGCACAGGGCAAGGAGGGGAGGGAGAAGAGGGTGGTAAGCGAGGAGAGAAGGACTCTCTACAGCCCAACTTAGAGGGGGCAGACAGGGCCAGATCCTCTGAGGTGTGCGTGTTTGTGTTTCTGTGTTTGTGCACACAGTGTATTTGTGCATATGTATGCCAGTTGTGTTGATGTATCTGTTGTCCACAGCTTTGCCGTAGAGGTCAACGAACAAGTACAACTCTCCTCCGTGCCCACTTGCAGCTACAGATGAACACACATCCTCTGCCTCTCTTTTTCTTTTACTGTCTCCCTATCTAACTCTTTCCCATCAAACAGCCATCAGAGCAACACATGTCAAACCTGGAGGGAAAAGAGGGTGTACAGCATGTCCCTTTGCACTCGAGTAGACTAGGTGAAGTTCAGGGGGAAATTAAAATGCCCCACAGATTTGGAAAAGCCTCTGAAGGGAGGATTGAATGTGTAAATGTTGCTCTACAGCGTGTGTCCAGAGTATCAACACTTCAAGGATGCAATAACATTGCGTCAAACACACAGACGTCTGATCCCCTAGAGGGAGCTCTATTCTGAGTGAAACGACAGGCAAGGAAATGCATGCATAATATTCAGAAGGTGTGTGTGTGTGTGTGTGTGTGTGTGTGTGTGAATGTGTGTGTTTGCATGCATAAGCAAAAATGGAAATTTTCATCTCTCTCTCTCTCTCTCTCTGTGTCTCTGTGTGTCTCTCTCTCCTGACTAGCGCAGGTAATATTCCTCAGTGGTTACAAAGGGCAAAAAAGAGCCCTTTCCCAGATATCCCAAATTCCCAGCTCTATGATTCCCCTCATTACAGATGGGAACGTCGAAGCCTTGTCCAAGTGCTCCCTGGTCTACTCTTAATTAACCGCTGCCTCTCCCAGTGCCCCTAATGGAGACAGAGGAAGAGACAAGGCTCTCACTTTTCCTCTATCCTTCCACCTTTCTTTTCCTCCTCTCAATTTTATTTTAACCTTTCCTCTGGGCTTCCCACCTCTCCTGAGATCCAAAGCGCTGAGCTCTTTAAATGGGATCACTTAGAATCCATGTAGCTTCCTTCACTGCTTAGGTAGACTTAAAAGGCATTTGGCTTATGTATTACTAAAGCCAGACCTGTGCACTAGGCTTGATTTAGCAGTTGTTTTATAAACATAAACATTTAATTAGGTAAGAAAAATTCTATTTCAAAGCAGGAGTGCAGTTTTTAGCTTGAGTCTCTCTTACCTGGAACGAGTGAATAGGACTGTGGACCAGACACGCTGGCTCCTAACTCCGCTCCTGTACCAGGATTGGCTAAACTGTTCTTCATCTCGTCCAGTCCACCAGTTAGTGAGGCCATGGCCGAATAATCTGACGTCTGTACAGAGACAGGAAGTGGAGAGAGAACAAAAGATAACAAATCATGACATTCTCTGTTAGGTATAATATGACAATACTACCGTGCTGGATGTTGCTTACAACTGTGATCAATTTGTTTGTTATATCCGGTTACATTTCTACTATGCTGCCCCTTGCTCATAGCAAAGAGCAATGTTGCTTTAGTGTGAACATGTACACACACACACACACACACACACACACACACACACACACACACACACACACACACACATACACACACACAGACATACAACTGAGAGTTTATTGATCTGTTTACAAAGACAGGGATTTACTGTACAACCAAGTCCAAGAGTCTATAACCACAGGATCAGCTTGCTCTTTCTTTTCATCTCTCTCGCCCTCACACACACATCATAAACATTGTACACACACACACACACACACACACACACATATAGTGGCATTGCATAGACCATGGCTAACACAAAGCCTCTTGTCTCCCCAGATACCAACAACAATAAGAACTGTGATCATCTCAACCCAGGTACACAGTCTCCCAGTGCTCTTAACCCCTCCCTCCCCCACACATGCACACACACACACACACACACACACACACACACACACACTCTACAGAAGTTAAAAATATATAGAGAAGAAGAGACTGAAGTGACCAAGCAATATCCGGTTGTTGTGTAGCTGTACGGTTGTTATTCTCTGTGCAAACTCTTTTGAGAAGCTTCTAAAAAGTGAAACCTTGAAGTTTATAGAGCAATGTAATGGACATTTGTTTTGTGAATTTATATATGTATATATATATATACATGATGATCATCATATGGTCATCATATATATATAGATATGATGACCATATGATGATCATTTGGTTCATCACCCTGATGATTATTTTAGAACAGAAACTAAATAAAAATAAATTACCATTCTTTGTAAGAAATTAAATTGAGACCGCAATACACATGGTTTGTGAATGGTAAAAAAAATGCTTCTCTTCAGATTTTTATTTCCATATTTCTAATGTTAGTGTTTGTTCATACAAAATAAAAAGTAAAAAATGATTTGTTTTCCCCAGTTTAGTTTATGACCTTTGGATCAACAGAGAGTATGCAGGCGACATTTTGAGCATGCTCTCTCACTGTCCCAAAATGCAGACAGATAGATGTATAAAGGAAACTGTCCCCTCACCTGTGTCTGACCCCAACACCAAACCATAACCCATCCATCCTTATCTCTCTGCCAGATCTGTGTGTGTGTGTGTGTGTGTGGTGATTTAGTGTGATGGCTTTGACACTGATGACCAACTATATATAGATTAACCACCACCAGCAGCACTCATGATGAGCAAATGACCTGCCTGCTTATTATATATGTGTGTGTGTGTGTGTGTGTGTGTGTGTGTGTGTGTGTGTGTGTGTGTGTGTGTGTGTGTGTGTGTGTGTGTGTGTTTTAATATGCTCTTGTGTATTTCGTACATCTATACATATAGAAAAACAGACTGAAGCTGTTGCTCATCTCTAAATTTGTGCACAAACATAAAAGGAAAAATGAAAACAAAGATGTGTAACACTTTTCAAGCTTAGCATTCTTCCGATCATCAGTATGATGTGTCTTGTATGTGTCTGCAAATATGAGAAGCTTTGGACAAATATATCTGCAAAAACTATTAATGTGTTTTGCAATGACTACCAATTACTTTGTGCACAAACTGAGCACTTTTCTCCATGAAATGGATCCCATCCTCTTTTTGTGTTACTGCTGAACCATGTGTGTGTGTGTGTGTGCGTGTGTGTGTGTGTGTGTGTGTGTGTACACTAATGACAGCAATCAGAATTCCCTTTAGGTGATAAGGTGAGAGTTTTGCACTGACCCTTTTAATACCTCTGCATCTGTGTGTGTATGTGTGTGTGTGTGTGTGTGGAGGTGTAAGTGTAAGCTTGTGTTTGTGCTCACTGACCTCTTAAACACCCCTGTGCTCGTCAACACACAACACAACCACTGGACTGTGACCTGCCAAATAAGAGCTTACCCAGTACACTTCACACACACACAGACACACACACACACACACACACCTCTCTCTCTCTCTCTCTCTCTCTCTCTCTCTCTTTGCACTTCAGACACATTTTTAAGCCCCCTTTTCTCTTTTAACACCCCCGCCTCCCCCTACACACATCACACCTGTAGTTTTTTTCACTCAATCATACATGCTATCCCTACACCCCCTCCCTCTCTTGGCCAATCTCTGTCTTATTATAATGGTGTCTAATGTGCTCATGTATCCATGTAGATGGGGGCCAGGCAGCAGCAGCAGCAGAGAAGAAGGGGTCTGCCGTGGTAATTGGCCATGATGAAGTTTGGCCAATGGGGTGACAGGCCCGCTAAGGAAGATGGATCATTCTCATTCGGTCCCGTAAATGTTGTCAATTCCACCGCTCATACAGTGCCATCAGCCCTCATCAAAGAGGAGGGACGCAGCTGCCGAGCCATGGAGGGGTTGGGGTTTAGGGGGTGGTGGTTGTTGAGGAGGTGGTGTTGGTGGTGGGGGAGTTGTACAGGGCAAGATGGAGGGTTAAAAGGAAAGGTGGCACGGGGTGCTGTACTAGGGTCAGGGAGTCATTAGCAGAAAGAAGCATGAGAGGAGACAGAGTGATATGGACGCGTGTTTAATGAATGAATGGATGAGAGAAAATAATTTGAAAAGAACTTAGACAAAGAAAGCGTGGGTCTTTGGGGGGACTCTGACAGGATAATGCCATGTTTAGACCTACACAAGCTGCCTCAATCATTTTAATGACACTCATGTGTTGAGACAGTGCACAGAGAGCTCCAGCAAAATAAAAGCATCATCGTCCAGAATAAAAGTTGAACCTCGCTCAACTTTTCATGCAACACAATGTGACATCATTCTGCAAAGTGCCACATTGGCCAATCAGTTACAACCAAATGCACAAATAATGTTGGATTACTTTGAAACTTTGGCAGCGTACTTCTACATTTGAGCTCATTAATATTGAAATGATTGCCACAGTGATGACCCTCTAGAGTTGTAAACTGCTGTGTAGTTTTTTCGCATTTGATAAGATTCTTGCAGAGGATCATTTGTATCATGTAGCCTGAAATCCATCCACAAAAATGAACTGTAAAAATATACACTGTGTTGATTGGACACAAACATGCTAGCAAGATTTAGAATAAATAAATACATGATTGCCATGTCTCTAAGAGCATCTTTATGAACAGCAAAAAGGTGCTAAGCTGACATATTACATCCTAATGATGGAAAATTACTACAGATCTGAATATTCCCTTAATATTACAATATATGGCCACTAATATGCCTTTCTGTCTCTCACTGACTCACTGACTCCCTCAATTACACACAGCAGGTTGGTCTACTGGCTCAGATCTGGAAAGGTAATGGTTTGGTCCAAATTTCACATCAATAACAGATGAGCCCTAATCGTACCCACACACACACACACACACACACACTCACAGACTGGCCTTGTTGACTTGCACTATTTGCATAATAGTATTTCCCTTTTTCTCCTTTCCTCAAATAGCTTCCAATTTCTCTCTCTCTCTCTCTCTCTCTCTCTCTCTCTCTCTCTCTCTCTCTCTCTCCACATTGTCTTGTGTACTTCTGATGGAAAAAGGCTTGACTATAAACAAATACAATTCCCTAAGAGGCCTACAAACTGAGACAGGGATTGTGGGGAAGGAATTCATCTGCAATCAAACTGAGCGTGGCAGCAATGGGGAGGATATTCCTCTGCTGACAAACCAGATAGACCTCAACTCTGGGGAGAGTTGAGGTCTATAAAAGTTCATACATTGTGAATAAAAATTTGTACAAACAATTCTAATTTATGAATGTTTTATTGATTTTAATTATTGAATTAAATATTAGTGTGGTTGTTGTCTATTTTGTTGTCCCAGAGTAGTGATTACAAACCAGTGACACAGAAATGAAACTATGAGGCTGATGATAGTCTACATTTTTCTTACTGACAACAAATCTCATAATAAAACCAACAATGAACTGATCCTACTAACAAGTGTTGCCTGAGAGGCCAAAGTCTGACTGTGTGTTCAAGCAGAACGCAAAGCGAACATTAGAGGTGGCACGATTGTGCACAAAGTCAATGGCAAGATGCAAATGGGTAGGATTAGACACAAATTCCCCCCGGTTCAACCCTGTACACCTTTTCACCCAAATCTCATCACTTTTCAATCCTATAGCGATTATATGTCAGGTCTATGTCAGGTGATATGGTATAAAGAGCAACAAAGTCTGAGTAAGGAGGTGTTGTGGCAGATGTGCGGGTTAAACATCTAAATTTCTAATAATTTAAATTTACAGCTTACTGACAGTTCCATTACCTTTTATCTGGCTTGTTAAAACAAGTTACCATCAGAGCCACAAACATAATAACATCATAACAGGCACCTTCTGAACAACAGGTCAACATATATAAATCTGTTTTCTTGTTTTTTTTCTGAACAGTTATCAGCCAAAACATTTTTCTTTTATCAGGGAGCAGCATAAACAGTCTATGTTCAGTAAGTGTCCCTGTTAGAGTGAGGTGATGTGGTCACCTCATGCACCTGCCCGCCGAAGTTGAATTGTTGAATTTGTCTTTTCTTGCATTTTTTGTACGTGACGCGCTGCACAAATGATTGGAAGAGAGACTGATACTTGCTGTTTTCCAGTATCTATTACTGTTTACTAAATAGTTTTCAGGACATCTACATGAGGGAATTCACATGGCAGAGCATCCCCACAAAACTAGATGAAAGCCTAATGTTATGAAGCCTATAATTTTAACTTAAGTTAAATAGGCTACAGCTGTCTAGCACACAGAAGTCGTTGCCATGGTTACTATCCATAGAGCGCCTGCGGTTTACTCGTGGAGCGCTTGTCTCTTTCTGATCACCTGAGAGAACCCGCGAGGCCAAGCGACCACGTTGTGATTTTAAGAACTTTCAGCATGCAATGTGTAGCTGTCCACTTCCCTGTGGCATTTTATCACTTGTCTTGCTTTTGTTTATTTACTTCTTCCGCACACTGCATCTAAAGTAGTCTGCCGAAGCCTCCCACCACTGCTTGTGTGGGTGGGTGATTTTTAGGCTGATCAACATCCCACCCCTCCTGTGACTCATGGTTTGACTGTATGTGTATTCAGAGCCAGTGAGCATCAGACTTTCAAAATAACAATAATAATAAAAACTATGTTAACGTGCGATAAAATACTAATTGCCGTTAATTAATTAATGAATTAATGCAATAATGTGCCCAGCCAACTTAACTTACGTAACTAACCCATTAACTAACCCACTTATTTTAAACCAAACCAGGATCTTTTCCGAAAACTACCTTAGTACTTTTGGTGCTTAAACCTGACCAAACTGTGACTGTTTCGACAAGCACATATTTTATTTTGAAAGTGTAACCAGACAGACATCCATGTTAACTTAACCAGACGCAGCATATTTATTGTTGTTCTCTTGACCTCGGAGCCCTGCATGTCCAGAAATGATGCTAAAGGGGTACCTAGGGCATTAAAAAGTGTCCAAGCGTCCATATATGACGACTTGGGAGTGGGGGGAACGTGTTGCCCCGGTTGTTGCAAATTGAAGCAAAAACGCATCTGTTTCACAGAATTTCAACTCACACAGACTACAAATTTGCGCTTATGCTTACTGAGAAAATAGACGAGAGGCCATAGAAAAACAACAGCAAGAACCAGACTTTCTGGTGAGTTTTGAGTTCAGTCTGTACATTCTGGGGTGAATAAACACAGATTGCACAAAGGACCAGGGGTCAAATTTACACAAATTACATGACAAAAAAAACTTGCCTCACTTTCTCATGGGTGTTGAAGTGTATTTTGCTTCAATCCAACATACACCGTCCATCACCCATGGCTAAAAATTGTCCTCAACAAATACACTATTATCTCCTATTTGAGTAACGGTTGCTAAGGTTGAGTAAGGTTGCTACGGTTTTAGGTAAAAATTACATATTTATGAGCTGTTTTAAAAGATTTGTACTTTCTGTAAGAAAGAATATGTTTGGGGCTGAGAGGATTTCATGACTATAAGAACTATCTAGTATAACATGAGCCTTATCCTTGAATAATGTTTTTATCATCTTGTTGATGATACAGACAGTAGTTGATACACTATACCAGTGTGCATTATGAGTCAGCCTATTTCAACTAGTTTAACCATCTCCGTCCTTCAAAAGAGATCCCCTCTTTACTTCTTTTTGGATGTAGAGAATGACGGCTTTCTTTTTTTCTTTCTACGTCCCAATGCAGCAAGGACTGGTTGGTTCAAGGGGGGGGCATTTGGACCCAGGGCAGCATGGATGGGTGGGGGCTCCATCAGCCCAGCTGATTTATCACCTGGGTAATAGGAAGTGATTGAAGGGAAATTCAAATGAACTCTCTCTGACAGTCACACATGCAGACACACACACGAGCACGCACACACAAATTAATATCGAGACTTAATAGACTACAGGGAGAGGGTGGAACAAGAGCAGAAGATGAAGAGGAGATAAAAGAATGGCTTGTTAGAGGGAGGAAAGATAAAGAAAAGGTCTGAGACAAACTGGATAGAAGAGTAACTACTGGTGACAGATAAAATAAGATTTGCTTGTGATGAACGTGAGCAATTTTACTTTTTATCTATTCCAGTGGGATGAAGGAAAAAGAAATAATGAATGAGGTTCATGTTTAAACGCAAGAGAGATAAAAGATAACGAGGAGCTTGAATTAACCACTGAAATTACAGTCTATTAGTATACCAATATAATATACCATATATCCTGACATTGAGCCACTCGCACCTCTGTTTCTTGCTTGCGCTCTGTCCTTTCGGCAGTCTTTTTCTTAGACACACACAAACTCACACTCAGTCAAAGGCACCCCCACATCCTGCTGCTTCAACAGCACCACCATCGACAGCAGGGCCAAGTAAATATCTGGCATCTTTTAGGAATGTCAGTCACAATACAGCGTGACCCTCCTTGACCATAACACCACCAGCACCGCCTCACACACACACACCCACACACCTTAGCCCACATACCAAAGAGGCTGAGCTGTAGCTGTCAGCGTGTCAGTGTTAAGGGTATGACTGTCAATCATTCCCTCTGGGAAATGCAGGCTTGGAAAAGGGGGGGTTGTCGACTAGACAGGATGAGAGAAAGAAGCGGAGGTAGAGGGACAGATAGAGATGTAGATTTGAGTGTGTGTGTGTGTGTGTGTGTGTGTGTGTGTGTGTGTGTGTGTGTGTGTGTGTGTGTGTGTGTGTGTGTGTGTGTGTGTGTGTGTGTGTGTGTGCCCGCACCACTTTGTAATCACAGTGCAGCTCCAGTTTGACCCCAGGGCGACCCGCACTTTAAAGCCCCTATCCCCAACCCCAATGGCTTGACCGGGCTCAGAGAGGACACTGACCTATGAATCATGGGTATTATAGTCTTGAGTTGTAGTCTATAGAGCTACCAACGCCAATCCCCGTCGACCTCTCGCCCTGTGCCACTCCACTCCCCATGTCGGTCAGAGGGAAGTGAATGGGCTAAAAAGCAAAACTCTGCCCTAAAGGTCTAAGGCTGTAGCCTATACGTGATTCCATATACCACTCATCTAGTGTGTGTTTGTCCTCTTGCCCTTGACATTGACTGAATAAATAAACATGAAGTAGCTGTATCTTTAAATGGTATGCAAACAAAAGTGTCATTTTGAGACATTATATTAATATTTCATTAATTTTCACTGGGGGGCTGCAGATTAGAGGATATCTGAGAAAAGGTAGAGAGAATACAAATGCTAGCTTGTTGTTGTTTTGTTATTCAGCGTACTACTTACACCTGTCTATTCCACTCAGATTTACATTAACATATTGCTGGAAAAGGACGGCAGGTCAATTTAGATGCAACATTAAGACACACAGAAACTCCATTTCTTGCACTTGTTTTTCATCTTTCCCTCTCACATGTAAACAACACACACATATGCAGCACATTCCCGAGATACATCAGCATGCAGACAGCTCCATCGCTGTCTCCGAGCAGCAGGAAGTGAGGTCATAATGAGATCCAGGTCAATATGCTCATTAACCCCTGCAGTGTATCTAGATTATAGGAACATCAATAGGCCAAGTCTGACTGGGTGTCTCTGTTTCAGCCATCACAGTGTGTATCAGAGCACAGAAACTCACAGCTGTCTGTCAGACTAACCCAGAAACACCACTTGATGCTGACATTTCAGCAGATCACTCAGTGAAAAAAAAACACATAAAAGAAGCAGAAAAACATTATTGGGATGGATGCAATGATTTTGCATAGCTTTGGAGATAAAATTAGAAATATTTTAGACGAATTTTTGTTATGCAGTCTGACTAATTACTTCACGGTTGACATGGCATGGCAAGGCATAGCAGGCAGGACAGGCTTTAGCTGAAAGCAGAGACAAGCGTTTCATCTAAGGCACCAAAACTCTACAGTTTGTCAAGCTGTGCAGTGTATCTGTTGGTGGATGTATGTTATCTTGATGAAATTTCTATTCCCCATAACCTTAAGAGTTTCTATGAAAATGCTATATAAACAACATAGCTGTAGATCAAACAAACAACCCGAGCTAACTCGATGTAATCCAGTTCGTTATCATCCTGGATTTAGGATTGTCTTCTGTGACTAATCCTACAAAATTTTTAAAAAATCTATGAACATAGTCTCACAATTTGTCCTTTCCTTTAACTTTCATTTTTAGTTTTTTTTTATTATCTATGTATTCGGCACCTATGACAAATAGCAGAGCCAAATAATTTTCATATGGGTGACCAGGCTGAGACCACTAGTGGACTTTGGGCTGGCACACACATCTGGCCCCCTTTACACCTTGCATTAAAATGTGTTTTATGTGATCGGATTGCAATCGAATAGTGATTGATCACATGAAAGAACGGGTGTAAATGCACCCAAGAAGCATTGAGGACGGATCAAAACCGCATTGTGTAAATGCAAATGTATTGTCATTCCACATACATCAACTATGTGGGGGGAAATACATCCCGGTCGCAGTCTTCCACAACTAAAATCAAAAGTTTGGTGTCACATACAAGCAGAGTCCATAAAGTATTTTGCATGAACAAGCTTAGGGGGTGCTGTTCATTGAACACACTAATGTTTTTGGTGAAAGCTGTTTGTAAACATGAACTTGTGCTGTTAAGTTAAACTCAATATACACTACTAAAAAAAAAAGAAAGGGGTACAAATTATGAAGTAAAGAAACAATGCCAGGTGTAACTTTTCTCTTTCATTTTCCGGCTAAGGTATCACATCAGCACACTGCTGAAGAGAGAGGAAAACATGGATGGGTAATCCATGAAGGAAACCAAATCACAGTGGAAAGTTGACTAAAAGATGGATCGGAAAGTTATCATAAAGCCTATAGTTATGGAGCATTTTTTGGACCTGTACAAACAAGACAAGGATGTGACATTCGTTGACGTTTGAGCTGGAAAGAGATTGGATCTTGATCATATGTCAATGTGGACACGTAATCAGGTTAAATCATAGCTATATACAATCTGGATATGGGGTGCATTTTAATGCAAGATGTAAAGAGAGTCTATATGTCTTGTTGGGGTTTTTCTCTGCTTGGCATTGTGCCATGGTCTGACTGGTCACTATTTGGGGTCACTCACCCCTACTTCACTGACTAAGGCATCAGTGACAACTAGATAAGCACCAAGCTTACAAGTCCACCATTAAACTAGATAAGATTAATTTGGTAAACATATTTGTTCAATAGAAACAAGCGCTAGATGTCTTCAAAAACAAGAAATGCATCCGTCAAACAAAAAAAAAAGTTAGGAATTATGTCACTGTGAAAAGCCTTGGCTAAGTTAGCTAAGCAAGCATTTGAAATTGGCTGTTTGACCCAAAATTGGGGCTTGGGGTGGGGAATCCCACAAGAAAAAGAAGTGACCCAAAAGGCGATACAGTATGTGGTTCCAAGCTAGTTGGACTGCGACCCTGTCAGTTCGCCTCTGTCCCTGTCCGTCTCTTTCATCAGCTTTTAATGGAAACGTTTTCTTCTGCATTAACCGTGCTTTTCATAAGAGCGTCCTACAGTCTTGCTGACCGTTGACCAGCTCCCAAACTCAGCCTCAGCCCAGATCCTGCATAGTGCCACGCCCTTACCTTGCCACAGTCAGGGCTCACATAGAGGTCAGAGCTGGATTGGATTGGACAGGGTGGCTGTCTGTCAAACAGGCGGTCCAATACCTCGATCTGCTGTGGCGAAAACAGCTCCCCTCTCATCTGCTTCCTGAGGAAGTCCCGCCCACTGTGGCCATGCCCGTTGGCCAGTGGTGACTCCTGCAGACCTACACACGAGAAGACAGGAGAAAAGAGTGGTGAGGTTAGAGAGAAAGAGAAGAGAGTTAAAGCTGGTGTTTGTGAGTCTGGTGTATAACAGAGACAGGACAATGGCAGAGTAACAAGAGGAGAGTGAAGGCACAGGTTGATAAAACAAATCACAGGGCAGAGAGAAGTTTGAGCCAAGTATGGACTCGAATAAACCCCAGTGAGCTGATTTAGGACTGAGTGACTTCATAGATTGTGGAGACTCAGAGAAAATGCTATACAAATGCAATCCATTACCAAGCATACTCTGTCTCTCCCTCTTGATCTCTCAAAAGCACACCCTCGCCTCTCATATATACACACTTCTCTGTCCCTCTTGTCGTATCACCCATACACACACAGACACACAAATATATATTGCTGTGGTATCAGTATTAGGCTGTGAGCTCTCGTATCCTGCAGTTATTGCAAGGCTGAGGGACTGAACGAGACAATTATAAGAACTCTGAAGAGTCGCGGCCCGCAAATGATTAGAAAGAGAGAACGAGAGAAAAAGATAAAGAGAAAAAGGGGATGAGGGTGAAAATCCCCCGCTATAGAGCCAATTCATTGCTCCAAACCGCTCCTGAGAGCCTATTTTAGTCCTGGGGGTCACTGTGTGTGTGTGTGTGTGTGTGTGTGTGTGTGTGTGTGTGTGTGTGTGTGTGTGTGTGTGTGTGTGTGTGTGTGTGTGTGTGTGTGTGTGTGTGTGTGTGTGTGTGTGTGTGTGTGTGTGAGGCGGCAGGGGGAGTGATATGACAGACAGGTGGAGATGGGGAAGGGGCTTCAAATATATTTTTTTTCCCATTTGGACTGAAAATACAGATCCATTTGTGCCAGACTGTGAGGCTAAAGAAAAAACAC